>OVAX01001802.1:0-27203 GCA_900406405.1 Lepidium africanum | reverse complement strand
AAATGCCCGAGATACGACTTCAAAGACTCGCTGAATCCTTGATTTAGAGAGCCTAACTCAGCGGTAGAAATGTCTTGGTTGACAAAAAGAGCGTATTGCTTCATGAAAAACTCGTAAGTTGATTGGAGCTCTTAATTAACCCTGTGGGTAACTTGGTGAACCACACCAATGCATCGCCGGTTAAGTTCTCGGCGAAGAGTTGACAGTATGTTGCAACTCTTAATCAACCCTGTGGGTAACTTGGTGAACCACACCAATGCATCGCCGGTTAAGTTCTCGGCGAAGAGTTGACAGTATGTTGCAACTCTTAATCAACCCTGTGGGTAACTTGGTGAACCACACCAATGCATCGCCGGTTAAGTTCTCGGCGAAGAGTTGACAGTATGTTGCATCCTCTTGGTCAGGATTGTAATTTGTCCCATTCATTATGATGTTGAACGCACTCATGAACTCCAACATGTCGATATTTCCGTTATATGAAGGACAACATAGTCTCGGTCCTCGGTTCACCGAGACTCTTTTCAATCTTGGCAAGAATGGAGAATTACGAGCTTGAGCCAAGATTCGCCCAATTTCTAATACCGAGCTGGTTGTTTGATGAAATTGTGACCTCATGTCTTCCATCATTCTGAAGATGGTTGCCGCGTCCAACGTTGCTGGTGCTTGTTGTGCTAGGGCGTATTGCATCATAGATTGTCCTAGCCTCGAGATGTTGGTGGGCTGTGGACTCGGTATATTTCCGAATATATTCCTTTGCACACTGGCCAATGTATCCTCGTTTGGCCTGTTGGTTTATGCAAAGGGGAGACCACTCCCGTTTACCCGAGACTCGAGTCTGTCGAATCTTTCGGCATTTCTTCAGTATGCTGCTTCATACTGCGTTATCAAGTTGCGCACCATGTTCTCGAGTGACGGTGGCCCCACAGGTGGTCCAGGGATGGTGAATTCTCGAGTTTCCTCTCGATTATCCTCCTGAGTTTGAACAGAGTTCAAAGTTGATCCAAGAGTCGGATCGATTTATTTCTAGAAGTTAGGATCCCTCTTTTCTGGTGAGTTGATGGTTAGTTCATCTTCAACCATCCTTGATTATTGGCTTTCACTCATTTTCTTATGGGAAAAGAGGTCATTCGATGTCTTCCTCATAGACGGGGCCAAATGTTTTTGCAGGATTTAGCACAACGGTTTTAAATCCTACTCTGATTTTAGAGGGAAGATTTGCAAGGACTCTTGATCGAATATGATGAAGAAGTAGATTATCAAAGGTAATAATGCCGAGTTCATTTGTATTGCTTAATGTGTAATGACAAAAAGCTGATCCCTTGTTCGAAGGATCTCCACCTTTATTTATAGATCATAGAGGTGGTTTAAAAGTAGATTGTAAATAAGAAATATTACAATTTGTTCAAATTTGACATTATCTAAAAAATCTTACCTAGATTCTCGGAAATTTTCCATATCGGAATAGGAAATTTTTTATTTCTTTGTTGATGACATGTCGTTTGACTTTCTTTTTCTTCTTGACGAATATCCGAGAAGAAACTCTTCCGAGTTGATATTATATAGCCGAGATGAGGCCTCAAAAACTTTGCCGAGTTTGCTACTTAGTATTCTTCGATCATTATTTTTAGTGGACCGAAGTAGGATCTCGGATCCACATCCAACAGAACTTATTGGTTAGGCCAAGATATTTAAGTGGCTTGTTCTCTATTGTTGATTTTCCGAGTTGCCGCATTATTCCCCCATGTACTTATTCTCTTCTCACGGAAAAAAACCTATACTTTTGGCCTAATTATTTTGTGCCCTCAACTTTCTTATACACTGTTTTACTACGCCAACAAACATGATTAATTAGTCTAATACGCTTTTAATTGAGCAATAAATAGTGTTTACTGTAGCATTTTAGTTGTGCATTTAGTGTCAAAACTGTGTTGTTTTGGGCTCAATATGACCAACACACAAAACGACGATGTTTTGCGTTTAAAATTTGAATTAAAAAAAAAGAATCACGATATTTCTTCTTATTCGCTTCTTATTCTCAAGACTATATAGCTTCTCCATCTTCAACCTTTGAATCTTTTTTGCTTCTCGTTTCTCTTCATTGGAGGCCTTTCTTCGTCAAATGTTGAAACCAATAGATCCACCGTTGACGTTTTCATCACCACCACCGAACCCAACAGAGAGCCACATGAAGCAAACTCATGATTCTCCTTCCCAACTGAGTGCGTTTCTAATGGATCAACTCTTCGCAAATCTCAGAGCGTAGCGGAGGTTCACTTTGAGTCCATGATTAAAAGGATTGACACAAGATTCAACACAGTTAGGGATTTGTTGTACCAATGGCTATCAACGCAATCTCCAAGGTTCATGTTGTACAATCTGCCCATTGAATGAAGACTTTACCAAAAAGGTTTTGAACTTAGTCCTAAAAGGCTATAAAACAATTAGTCCATTTTACACATGAAAGAATGGGTTTCTATGGAAACGAATGACACATCTAAATTTCCAGATTCTTAAAACCAAAACTCAGTCTATTTCTAGCATAACGATTAAACCATCAATAGATCGAACACATTCCAGGAAATCAAGAGAGAAAATCGAAGGACTATCGTAGAAAATGAGATTATGTACACACATAGAACGACCGAGATATATATACTTGTCTATTTCTGGCGGAGATTGAGAGCCATAGAAGCTTGAAATTTGGTAGATTATAGGTCGATTTTGATATATTCTTCTCTGAATCGTCTAATCTCCCTCGACAAAACTCAGGTCGAGATTGGATGATTCTATGAAACTGGATTGTGAGAAATTTAAGTTTTATAATTAAAAGCAGTAGAAATGAGATCTAATCCAAACTCGATCTAAGAAACTTCGAAACCCAAAATCACTGATGATTGATGAAGATTACAGAGGATGAAAGAAGATTTCCAACTTAAGGAAATGAAATTTCTCTATTGAAATAATTGGGTCGTGAGTCTTTTTTTTTAATTCAAATTTTAAACATAAAACGTCGTCGTTTTGTCTGTTGGTCATTAATATTTTGAGCCCAAAATGACATAGTTTTGACACCAAACGCACCACTAAAACGCTACAGTAAACGCTATTTATCGCTCAATTAGAAGCGTATTAGACTAGTTAATCATGTTTATTGGCGTAGTAAAACAGTGTATAAAAAAGTTGCAGGCACAAAATAATTAGGCCAAAAGTATAGGTTTTTTCCGTGAGAAGAAAATAAGTACAGAGGGGAATAATGCGACAACCATTTCTTTTATCACAAAATTTATGAGATTCTCCTTTCTCTCTAAGTGTCCTCACTTTGTACTATTGTTTTAATTGCAGTAAGGACTGTTGAAGTCTTCTTCTTTGTGGGTTCTTGACTAATTAATTGTTGTTGGGGTTGATACAATTGATGTCATGCCTTGATTTCTCTTACACCCGAGGTGGGTGGAAGATCCACTCAGAGTTTAAACAAATTCCACAAAGCTTTAATGGGGTAACGGTTTCGTGAAGATATCATCAAGTTGTACATGTTTGATAACAAGAGTTCCTAGAGCTACTTGTTCCCGAGCATAATGATAATGAGTTGTGAAGTGCTTAGTGCGAGTGTAAATGACCAGATTTGCAGAAGGTGAACAGAGGAAAAGTTATCACAAAAAAGTTATGTAGGTTTTGATTGAGGGCAACCACTTGCTTGTAAGATGTCGGAGATCCATGTTAATTAAGTTGTTGTATCGGAAAGAGAATGACTGTTGGCTGGCGTTTTGTGGACCAGCTGATGATGTTGGAACCTAAGAAGGTGCAGAAACCACTAGTTGAACTGCGAGTTTTAGGATAGCCAGCCCAATCGATGTCGTCGTAAGCACATAAAATAGAGTCTGTGTCAGAAACAAAGTGTAAACCCATCTTGAAAGTTCCCTTTAGATAGGGAGGGATGCATTTAAGCAAATTGAAATCAGATACATATGGTTGGTGCATCTTGTGGTAAACATAATTGACAGCGTATTGGATTTATGATCAAGTGAGAGTAAGGTATTGAAATTTGCCAGCTATACTTTGAAAATAGATTGGATCAGAGAATAGCACATCTTGAAGAGGTTGGCAAGAGAGTCACAGAGGAAGCAAATGGGGCATTGGTGCACAATCGAGCATTCATGCGGTTTGTAGCAAGCCAAGTCCATATTTTTCTTGGTTGAGAAACAGTTTGGTGGATATTGGCATGACTTGAATGCCTAAGAAATATTCTAGTTTGCCCATGTCATTCACATAAAAACATTCATTGAGAGATTCATGCAATTTATGAATGAGTGTAGAATTATTGCCTATTAATATCATGTCATTAACATATAAAAGTAGTGTCATGATTTTATCATTTTGCAATTAAACAAAGAGAGATGGAGCATGTGTTATGCAAATGAAGCCCAACTTAATGAGATAAGAGGTAAATTTAGCAAACCATATTACTGGTGCTTGCTTTAAGCCATATATGGCTTTATTGATTTTGTAAGCATGATTATAATAACAGAGTTTTCAAAACTTGGAGGTTGGTACATATAAATAGTATCATGAAGATCTCTATGTAGGAAGACATTTTTAATATTGAGTTGCTTGATGTCCCAGTGTTCAGTCACATCATGATGTTGAACATTCGAACTGTCCCTGTTATCACCATGGGACTATAGGTCTCTAGGAAGTCGAAACCTTCATATATTTCATATCCTTTAGTTAACAGCCTTGCTCTTAGTTTATCTAGGGAACCATTAGCCTTGATTTTGGTGCGAAACACCCATTTGCATTCGAGAGGTGGCAATACATAGTTCCAAGTATATGTTTTTATGCATGTATCAATGTCTTCACCTATAACGGTTGTCCAACGAAGATGTTTGAGGGTAGTTGTTATAATTTTTGGTGCTTTAAGTTAGTTATTAACCGCTAATAATGCATATTGAGGATTGGGATTAACAATGCCAGCTTTTGAACGAGTTGTCATGGTGTAAGTATTGACTATTTTAGGTGTTGGAACAAAGATGGCACACTTTGAGATGGGACAGAAGGTGATGATGTTGTTGTGGGTTGAGTTGTAGGAGCTGTAGGATAATGTTGCAAAAGAGTCAGAGCTCGATTTAAATAAAAAGTTAGAGGAAGATGAATTTGTAAAGGTGGAACCAACATCACTTGTTGATGTCGAGTTAGATAGAGATTCTAAACTTTGTGTAGCTGTAGGAGTTGTTAGAGTAAGTATAACAAAATGATCCTCAATAGGTTGAAAACTAACTTCTTGATGAACTTGAATGATATCATTAACAAATTGTAGCACTTCGAGTAAAGGTGTTGTCACAGCAGTTCTGAATTCTTGATACGTATCTTTGAATGGAAACCAAAACTCATCATATATAACATGATGATTGATGTATACTCGGCCAGAAGGTGAGTGAAAACACTTTTACCCATTGTATTTTTCATTATACCTAACAAACACATAAATTAGATACTTGAGGTCAAATTTGTTTTGTTGATATGGTCTTAAATAGGGGTAAGAAGCACACATGAAACTCGTAGAGTTGAATACAAGGGAGGATGGCCATGTAATGCTTCAAATGGACTAAGAAACTTGCATGAGTGGATGTAGGTAGTATGTTGCTAAGGAAGTTAGCCGTGAAGAATGCTACCACCCATAGAGATTGAGGAATATTATCTTGTAAAAGGTATTGACATACCGTTATGTCACATGTCTATGTTTCCTCTCAAAAATATAATTTTGCTAAGGGGTGTGAGGACATAATATACAATGTTTGATTCTTGAAGATTCAAGATGACTAAGCATCTGTTTGTTTACAAATTCACCTCCACCATCACTTTGAAAAATACTGATTTTGGTGTTGAACTAATTCTCGACAAGAGATTGAAAAGTTTTGAAGATTGAGAAAACGTTAGACTTCAATTTAAGAGGATATAACCAGAAATATCTAGAGAAATTGTCAATAAAAATAACATAATACCAAAATACTTATTCAGACATAATAGGAGATGGACCCAAAACATCACAATGAATCCTTTCAAGAATTCGAGAAGCTTAGTAATCAGATTTTGTGAAAGACAACCAACTAGATTTTCTTTGACAATACTCACATATATAGTGTGAGAAAATTTGTTTAAAGAATTAGCTTTAATAGAAGATAGATGTTGCTAAATTTTTATCTAAGGGTGGAAAAGAAGTTCTTATTAAGTCAGTTTTAACTGTATTACCAACGTATGTCATGTCCTGCTTCCGTCTACCGAAATCAATAATATTGAAATTGAATTTAGCAATCGCTAATTTTTGGTGGAGTAATTCGGAAACCTCGAAAGGGATACATTGGTTAATGGAAAAAACTATATAAACCTAAGTGTGTTGGCGGCTTCGGTTTCAGGGCTCTAGAGGAATTTAATACTGCACTACTTGCTAAGCAGTTATGACGGTTATTAGATTTTCCTAATTCCCTATTTGCTAGAGTTTTTAAGGGACATTACTTTAAGAATAATAGTCCAATGGATAAAACTACGCTTAATTCCCCATCTTATGGTTGGCGAAGTATTGTTTCTGCAAGGGCCTTGGTTAGTAAAGAGATTATATGAAGGATTGGTGATGGTCATTCTACCTCAGTTTGGAGTGATCCATGGATTCCAGATGTTGTTCCAAGACCAGCAAGAAGAATTGAACCATGGCTATTTCCATGTCTAACTGTTGATCAATTTATTGATCCAGTTACCAGATCTTGGAGAGAAATTCCTTTGAGGCAATTCTTAGTCCCAGAGGATGTAAGATTAGTTTTAGGTATTCACATTTCATGTTTTTGGAGCTTTGAATCCTGGGGTTGGCATTTTTCCAAATCAGGATGTTATACAGTAAAATCAAGTTATAAGATTGAGGAGAACAACTCGTTTAGTGTTTTCGGATCAATGGGTCCCAATTTATAGATTTTACAAGCACAAGCTTGGAAGTTGAAGTGTCCAGCAAAAATTAAAAATTTTGTTTAGCAAGTGGTCTCAGGTTGTGTTGCAATAAAAGATAAGTTAAGAAACAGAGGAATTAATTGTGATAATTCTTGTGTTAAATGCAGAGCTGATGGAGAATCGATAAACCATGTACTATTTGAATGTCTTCCAGTAATTCAGACTTGGGCTTTATCGAATATACCATCAGCCATTACATGTTTCACTGGTCCTTCTGTATGGACAAATATTGATTATTTATTCTGGAGATTACCGGATTGTTTAGATAATTTGGTATTTCCATGGATTTTATGGTATATTTGGAAGGCAAGGAATGAAAAATTGTTTTCCAATTCTGATAAGGATCCTAGGGACATTCTTAAACAAGTTGAATTAGATGCGGTAGAATGGTTTCATGCTAATAAAAAACTGGAACCTTCCTCCTTTGTTGGTCAAGTAGATTTGTCTCTTTGTTGGGATGAAGTGGCTCGACCATTGGTGACCAACCATGCCTTCATTGGTTATCGATGTTTTGTGGATGGGGCATGGCGTGATTCAGATTCTTACTTGGGGATTCGTTGGGTTTGTTTTCTGGATTCAGTGGAGGGTGTTTGTGAATGGGCTAGGTCAATACCGAGGAGCTTATCAGCATTGCATTCAGAAGTAGAAGTGGTCTTATGGGCAATGCAATGCCTCATCTCTCTCAATTTTTTGGACGTAGATCTTGCGACAAATTGCTCAGATGTCTTGAAGATGGTTTCAAACCCTAATAACTGGCCTGCTTTCTCCTCTTTTTTGGAAGATTTCACGAGGTTGAAGAGTTTGTTTAGAAGTTTTTCTCTCCATGTAATCCCTCGCTCACTGAATCATAAAGTTGATTTCCTAGCTCGCAGCTTTAGAGGATAAGGTTATGTTTTCAGTTTTGTTGTAACTTTGAGGTTTATCCTCTTTCTTTTATTAAAGTATTATGTTGACAAAAAAAAAAAAGATAAATGTTGCAGAACTTGTTGATGAGGATGCCCCAATGGAAAATGCCAAATTGAGTCACTTGAAACTTGCTGTCGAGATGAATAAAAGACCATGAACTAAGGATTCTCTAATAGATAAAATCCATTAACTTTGCTTCCCTAGCTTAGAAGCTGGTTGGTTTACTAATTAGAATCAAAAGTGGAAGAACATGGATAATCATCGGTAATTTTTGAGATAAATAACAATGATTTTGGCTATTTCAACAAAATGGATATGATGTATGTAATGGGAAAGAAGTCTTCATTACCAACCCTTGTTGAGTCATTTCCTTTATAAGGATGAGCAGTTTGCAGATTTTGAGGATAATTAATGACATGATGTATGGCTCTTGTATCAAGGAACTAATCGTTTCATGTGTGTGTGTCTTGTTCACATACATGTATTGCAACCAGAGCTTAAGCATGATATTCAATTTGGCAGGAGTGATCAAATCTCTTAAAGCGTTTGTAGGTTGCGTGACCATCTTTGCCACAAATTTGGTAAGTTGCTATGGAGTTGTTGTCACCAATTGAGACTCTGCATCAGCTTTGACCTTCAAAGTATAGTAGTAGCCTTTGCCTCTATAGCCTCCACGGTTCTGGCCTTTGCCATGGTAGCTGTCACGGTAGTTGTCTCCATCTCGAGTGGTGTAAAAAGCATGATGATGTGCGATTGGAGCAGAGTCTTCATAAGATTGTAACTTTTCTTCAAATCCAGTGAGTTTGAAGATAACAACTTTGAGATTAGGACCAGGAAATGTGTCCTTAGCATTTTCAATGACAGTACAAATGGACTCATATTCTTTTCTTAATCCTTTTAGCACTCCATAGATATTTCATGTTCTGAAATAGGAGCACCTATGGAGTCCAACTGATCACATAAAGCTTTCATCTCTATCAAGTTGTCAGCCCTGCTTTCGTTGCCTTTGGTTGTGGTTTGAAGTCTTCTTTGCAGATCGAGACACCTAGTTGCACAGACCTTATTGTAGTTTTTAGAGAGAGCAAACCAAACTTCTTGAGAACATCTGAGTCCATACACAACTCTAAGAGCATTTTCAGTAAGAGAACTATATAAACATGCCATGACTAGCTGCTCTGAGCGAATCCATTTTGTGTACTTAGAGTTTACGATATGATCTCCCGTTGGGAATGGAGTGAGGAGTGTTGTTAGTGACGTAACCAAACAAAATTTGACTTGATAAGAACAGCTCAAGCTGCAGCTTCCACATGAGAAAGTTCATGTCATTTAACTTAAATGTTAAGCATTGAAAGATAATCAAAAAAGGAGAATCAGAGTTAGCCTCCATGACTTTGATACCATGAAAGCAAAATGAAGAAGAAAAAATGGTTTATCAAAATCTAATCTAAAGAGAAGATTACAACTTGTTTTCCTTATATAGAGATTAAGGAAACGGCTTATAGCCGTTGATACATTGAACTTGTTTCTATACTAGAGAGAATAAATAATATATTGGTTACACTGACATGTTTAGGTAGCTTCTTCCTGTTGTTGATTTTTCTTTATCACAAAAGCTGTGAAATTATCCTTTCTCTGTAAGTGTCCTTGATATGTATTGTTGTTCTTGCAGTAATGACCGTTAAACTCTTCTACATTATAGGCTATTGACTAATTAATTTTGTTGGACTTGAGACAATTGATGTCGGGCCTTGATCGGTCTTAGAGGTTGACTTCGAACATGAAGTACATGAAAAGTAAATTCGATGTACATGTATAGTTAGTTTAACAAAATAACAATGCAACTCATACTTCTCCTCGTGCGTTAACATATTCTTACACAATGTGAATACGTGAACAACCACTTAATCTATCATTTATTGTAACCCTTCACATATTATCATCAGACTAGGTACCCTATAATTTCAAAATTACTCACATGCCAAGATATCAATATTTATAAATAGAACCATAAAGTTAAATGTGAGTGTATCATGTTCACCTACACGTTAAAGACAAATATGCTAAATCCGTTTTCAAAAAGTTTGAATCTTACATCAATTGTCTAACTATATAGAGTATGTATATGTAACAAGCAAGAACATTCACTTTAATTAGTTGTTCCAAAATATTCTGAAACATGTTTTTTTTTTTTTTTTCGTTTGTATTTACACAATTAAACCTTTTAAATGCATATAATCTCATTCTCTCTCCTATAATTTTTAAGAGCTAGCACAATCTTTTATAATCTCTTTTTTCAAATATTAGTGTAATCTTTTTCGTTTTTGTAACCACAAAAATGTTTTATAGAAACAGTAATTATTTAGATTACCCATTATCAATGTCAGTTATATAGGACATCTCAAATGTGTATTACGTACAATATTTTTTTGTCTTTATTAGGCTCTTTTAGCTGTAACCAATAAGAGCAGCTTAAGCAGTCGTTCTTTCTCTTACCAATAATTCAACGTCCACCACTAGTTAGGCCCATAGCTAATGTACGCGCAAATTATCATGCACGCACTTTCTTTGTTTCCAACTGACCTGTAAAACAGCCTGCGCATGTTAGCATCATTTTCTGACGCCAGTAATCGCCGTACCAGTTCACTTGGATCATAAAATAAGAAAGACCAAACTGAAGATCGTTGACGGAGAAAGACTCTCTGTTTTATCTGGCTGATCGGTTTGTACATCTACCCAAATTACAGATTTTCATCGGTAAGGTTTTTCTTTTTTTTTTTCAGATCCTGTTAGACCTCGAACTCTCTGTTCCAAGTGAATGGGCTCGCTGAATTGAATTTTGATTTTTTTGTTCTGCTTTCATGGTAAAGTTTGAAGCTTGTGGTACTAAATTACTAAATTAGTAATACTTTTTGGTCGATCTCTTTAAATGCTGAGTATCTATTGGTATGCAGCAATGTAACACTAACTTTCTTCCCTTAATTGTCTTTACTTGATAAGTGGATGTAACTAAAGATACTTACTTCTCAATTTGCATAAGTTTTGTCCAAATTTTGGCCAGATCATTTGGTTGCATATACTATAATCTGTTTTTGAGTACTGGGAAAATGGTGGATGTTCTGGTTTTATTTGATGAATGATTGTTTTTATATAGAAGATTTGCGCTATGACTAGGGTGCTACTATTGGAGCTCGAGGGCATTGTAGTGAGAGAGAGAGGTCTTAACATGCTTGAGATTATATTCTTCTTGCAACCGAATTTGTTAATTGAGAACTAGTGTACTAACGATGAGCATTGGCTCCATTTGTGTTTTCTTTACGTAGGCATTGGAAAGATAGTGCCTTTGATTTAGTTATCCATATTTCTACACAAGCTTACTCACAATGTAATCGTCTTTATTACCATGTTCCGGATCAGATTGTTCCCTAGCTAAGCTTTGAAACTTTGGTTTCCAGGCCAAGGATGGAGGGAATAATTCGGGAAGAGCATTTCGAAGTCTTGTCTAGTAGAAGTGAGGATAAGCAAGAGATAGATGGAATGTTGAAGATGTTAACGAAATTAGAGATAGACTCAGCTTCTACTTGTGAAAAGCTGATGAACCTGCATGTTCTTATTATGCACCTTTTGGCTTGGGATAATGATCTTGAAGGGATGGGGACACTTGATTCTTCTGCAGAATCCTTTGAAAAAGCTTTGACATTTGATCTGTTATGCCGTATATTGGAGTCGGAGTTGAAGGAGGTGGACGAGGTTTTGGATATGCTCGAAGCCCAAATCGTTGACGCTTCTTATAAGATATCATCTTGCAAACACGCAAATTATATAGTTACTGAAGGAAAGTTGGGTGAATCTGCAGAATCTTTGAAGCAGTCCAGGGGACAAGCCTCAAAGATCACTTTGCAATTAGCCCAGCTCCGAAGAACATTTGATTATATAAGAAATGGAGCAAGTAATCACTTCTTATCTATTGTTATTTTAAAGATTTTATGTGCTTCGGATCTCTTAGCTTCTGGTTACGAATGACAAACATATTTGGCAGGTGAAAACGAGGAGTCATTGGAGTTTTCAGGAAGCAGTTTAAGGCAGAAATATGCGCTGAGACCATCGGATATAAGGCATAAAAATTCTCTGAGGATGCTGGAGAAGTCGTTGGCAAGAGAGCTAGAGCTTGAGAAGAAATTATTAGAATTCCGGCAAAATGAAGAACAACTGAAACTTAAGCTACACTACACAGAGGAGGTATCCTCTCGGATGGAAGAAGCATCAGAGTTTATATGGGGACGATTTCTAGAGGCAGATAATTCTTCGGAGGTGCTCACAGGTATTTCAAGGGAACTTGTTGGAAAACTACAGATTCTCCAGTTTAGTCTTAATGGTTCAGCCCAACGGGAATCCGAACTTACGGCCAATCTTGAAGATTGTACTGTACAACTCGAAACAAAAGATTTTCTGGTGCAAAAGCTTGAGGAAAGAATTGAAGAAAGTAGAGAGATAGTTTCAGAAGTACTCACTTTGAGGGAGCATCTGAAGTCAGCAGAACAAAAGCTGAAAAATACGGAGCTTGAGTTAAAAAGTGTCAATGCGTCTAAACAAGAAATTCTGGTACATCTTGCTGAAATGGAAAATGCAAATGAGTCCATTAAAGAAAACCTTTTTGAGGCAGAAAGCAGAGCTGAGAATGGAGAAACTAAGATTAACGAGCTAACTGCTGCAAATCTTGAACTTACAGAGGAACTTAATTTTCTCAAAGATGCTGATGATAAAAAGACAAAGAAGGTGAACTCACTCGAGAAGCAAGTCAGGGAATTAGAGGTTCAATTACAAAACTCCAAGGTATCATCAGAAGCAAGTCAAGAACAGCAGAACATGTTGTATTCAGCAATATGGGACATGGAGACTTTAATCGAAGATCTCAAGTCTAAAGCCTCAAAAGCTGAGAGTAGAACGGAGACAGTGGAGGAGCAATGCATTGTGCTTTCCACCACAAACTCTGAACTCAACAGAGACGTGACCATATTGACGAATAAAGCAAAAACGTTTGAAGCATTGCTGGATCTAGCTAATAATGAAAAAGAGAGATATGCACAAGAGATAACTACAAGGAACAAGGTTTTGATGGATATGCTGACGCAATTATCCATTGAAAGGGAACGTATACAAGAACAGGTACGTTAGGCTATGTGCTTATTTGTTTTCTTCAGGGACATAGAAGCCAAGCATTATTGACGCATTAATGTTTTTTATCCAGCTATATTCTTTGGCAAAGGAAAACAAAATACTGAGACTGAATCAATGTTCAGCTGGAAATAAGTACCAAAGAAACGGATCTTATACTGTTGACAAAGAGCTGCAATTTCACGCGGATGGTCACAGTATAGAGGCATTTTCTGAAAGTCTGCAGGCAGGTATTCAGTTTTGTTATGTCCTAGTACTTTTTTTTTATGTAGTAGGAAAGTCTCTGCAAAGTTGAATCTTTGTTGTTTCAGAAGAATGGTAGATAACGCAAAATCTAGATCAGAGTGGGATGTGAAAACCAGAACTTCACTTATACTAACCTTATGTGGTCTTTGCTCTCTTTGAACAGGAGACTGAGAGAACAAGGGAAAATCCAGAGAACCATTCTGCGTGTGAAAATAGTAGCTTGTATATGGAGATCAGAAGAGCCTGCAGGTTGAAACACGCACCAGTTTTGGCCGTTTTTGTGCTTCTTTTTTCTATTGTTTGCTTTGCTTATATTACAGGAAAGATATCTTTCATTTTGAGCTTCTAGCAAATAGCATTCGCCATTAGTACATTGTGTGGTTGACTGTTGTAAATAGTCATTTCTCTTGTCTTTATTACAGGCAATGTATCTCAACGGTTGGTTTATTTTCCTATAAAAAATCCAATTATAAAGTGATTTCCAGGAAAAGATCTCATATGTCGGAGTAAATCAAAGGTGTAACTGTAATTAAAAAAGTTTCTGACTAAACTTGGTAATATATCTTCACATTAAAGAGTTTTTGCCATTTTAACTTCCTATAAAAGAAAGACAATTTGGCTTCTCTCTTCATCATTTGCAATCAAATTAAACAAGAAAAATTTGAGGTTACAATTAGGAATGGTGAAAACATCTCTCAAGCTTGTCTTCATGTTCTCCCTCATAGTCATAGCATTTTGTAAGGCTTCTTCTATGATAAGTTCTATGTTATATAACGTTTTGCCTTTGTTCCTTCGTTGAAGCTTTTTGGTTTGTGTGTTTGTGAAGGTTCGTCTTTGGGTGACGCAAGAGTGATGACGAATGAAGAAGTGAACTGCATCGACGGAAAATGTCCTGATGGAAAGATCTGTAGTTGCTTGCAGCCGAGAGAACGTATAATGGACGGTTATGAGACCAAAGCGATTTGCAATAGTGATAAAGATTGCATCAAGATCTGTAAGGGATACAAGATTTTTAACTGTATTAATCATACTTGTTTCTGTGAGGGTTAAAGAGATTGGAATCCACCATAATAGGAACAATATATATTCAAATACATAATAATTTGTTATTCTCTTTGAAAGATATCTTTTGCACCACTACTCTATATAACTATAACTTTATACAATTACAACCAGATTTGCAATTACGTCTTCATGTTCCAAATAGTTTTACATGTCTTTTATTGCTAACAAGAGCTTCTCGATGGTGTTGTTTTCATCCTCCTTTCTTTTTGCATGAGTTTTACATAGGTCATATATTGGTTTCATGATGATCACCAAACAAACAAAGTCATAGTCAAAATTCATCAATGACTTGTTTTTCTGGGAGGTGATGGCTCCAGTGACTAGCCACCATTTTGCCAGCGACCACGACTACTAATTTGAATTACTTGATAGTTATCAGTCTCTACAACAAACAACAGAAATAAAACATAGCTACAAAAATAAATAATTAAAACAAAATATATAAGAAAAAAAAAAAATTAAACATGCTAATAAAATTATAATGAAATAATATTAAAAATAAGTTAAATAAAATAAAATACTAAATGCATGAAAATTTTACTAAAACTTGATAATTAATTGTGTATTGAATAAAATAAAATTATTATTAGAAAAATAAATATAAAATTATATTCTTTTCAAAAATGGAAGTAATCTAATAAATGTAAAATTCAAAAAGAAATATATATTTTTTGATAATCAAAGTAAAAAATTAGCAATACTCGTAGTTTGAGAGAAAAAACCAAAGAGCAAAAGCAATATTTTGAAAACCGGATCGGACACCAACTCGACAATATTAGTGGATAGTTGGTCGGACCGTTTAACCGGTCAAACTAGGTTTTCAGTTTTTATTATATATATATATAAGACATGACTCANAATATTTTGAAAACCGGATCGGACACCAACTCGACAATATTAGTGGATAGTTGGTCGGACCGTTTAACCGGTCAAACTAGGTTTTCAGTTTTTATTATATATATATATATATAAGACATGACTCGAAATAAATTAAGATGAATAATATGATATTCTACCAAGATAATATAACATATTTGAAAATTTTCATATATAATAAGTAAGAAAATTTGATTAGAGAAATAGTAAAAAATACTCCATAAAAGTATTAAATTAATATACTTTTTTGAGAAAAAAATATCAATTTATTTTTATTCAATCACATATATTTTCTTTTAAATTAATCTTTTTTCAAGTACCTAACTTCCGTCTTCTCTGTTTTGACAACGTAAAATAAAAGATATAAAATAATACATATTAATACATATATAAACTGTCTATTAATAATATTTGTAATTTATAAACATTAGTTACAAACACCACATAAATTATAATCAATATATTTGGAAAAAATAAAATAAAAACAGATCTTTGTGGTATAAATTTTAGTTTTTAAACTTATACTTTAATATTTTTATGAAAAAAGAAAAATAATAGTAAAATGTTGAAAAGAAAAATGTAAATTATTAACAAACCGGATTTTAATATTGATCCAGGTTACTGATTTTATTGATTTTTGACTGATTTTATGGGTTTAACTTAAATCCAAATTTTAATTCAATTCGAACCGGCTTTAGTAGGGAGTCACGGTCTAAATGGTTGAACTGGCCAGTCCAGTCAAATTTTCAAAACACTGAGCAAAAGACGATGTGGTCATAGTGAGAGAGCAAGGGAAGATGTGATCATAGTGATAGAAAAAAAATAGACTCTCTTGTGCTAATGATCTGATGTGGTCTTTTGCTCTCGTAGAACAGGAAAATGAGAGAGCAAGGAAAGAACCAGGAATGGTTATTCTGTGTCTTACAAAGAGAAGCATTATCACTAGGAATACACACCAATGTTTCCCAAGTTTATGTTTTGTTTCTTTCATCTTTGCTTTGACTTTGTTAAAGAAGAAAAAATCTTCAACTTTGAAAATCTGTTTGGTTCCTATTGGTCATATAATATCATGAAAGAATGACTACAATAGTCCAATATTATACATTAATTACCAAAATAGTTTTCTATTTACCCTTCAAAAAGCTAAGTGTGTGGAATTGTCTTGAATTCTTTTGTTACCTCTTTATTATGATAATGCCATTGTGATTTTTTTCTCAAACATTTTGAATTTAAAAGCATTTTGTTTAAAAACGTTTCAGTTTTGTAGATTTATTGGTTCATTTTAGGTTTTGTTTAAAGTTTTGTATATTTGTGTGAATTATTTTTTTTCAAATACATTTAGTAAAAAACATGTGATTTTTCTGGTACTTTGTGGCATTTCTAGTTTGAAGTGTCTAAACTCAATAATTGAAATAAGAATTCAAAACACAAATTTACAAAACATGCAAATTGAACATACTAAACATGAGAACTAAACCTACAAAAATAAGTAATAGCTTGAATAAAGATGAAAAATGATGTCAATAGTCGTTGACATCATCCTTTATGTAGATGAAGAAGGTATTTGTGTTTTAAATGTTGGGGTAAACAGTTTTTAAGCCTTCTAGGTTTTTCTAGGTTTTCTCCCCGAAAAACCTACAAAAGAGACATGGAAAACCTAGAATATACTAAAGTAAAACCTACAATGCAGAAGAATTAAGTCGTACGATAACAGGAAAATGACAAAGTAGGAAAACTTACAAGACGTAAACCTACAATTAGAAAATGATGTCTTACACATATAAACCTACAAGAAAGATTGTAAAAATGAAAAATATACTACAATGAAGACGTTAGAAATAAAAAATAAACCAACAACAAAGACTACAGAAAAACCTACAAGAAAGAATCGTTAAACCTACAGCAAACGAAAACAAAACCTACCAAACAGAAGAACTAATTCTAGAAAAAAGAGAAATCAATCCCACAAAACCTACAATGGCTGATAAATAAACCTATGACAATGATCACAAAAAAACCTACAATAGATAATAAAAATAACCTACATCAAACGAATACAAAACCTACATAACATGAGAACTAATTCGAGAAATAAGATAAATCAATCCTTCAAAACCTACAATGAATGATACATAAACCTACAAAATAGACAATTAAAAAACCTACAACAAAGAAACCTTAATCCTACAACAAACAAAAACAAAACCTGCATAACGGAAACCTTAACCGACAACCAAGCTGAAAACAAACCTACCTAACAAGGAGAATTTGCGAAAAACCTACAAAACCAAGTGAATTTGATGATAAAACCTACAACAAAGAAACTAAACGCAGGAGACCTTAATCCATAAGATATAACTTGAAAACCTACATAAGATAAGAAACTTAAACCTACAACAAAACAAGATAAAGACCTACAACACTTGTCAACGAAACCTACAACATTACAGAAGTTTTTCGTATCTTTTCTGTCAACCGACGTGAAATTACTCATTAATGACAGTTTCACAATTTTTTTTCTTTTCAAAAGGAAAGGGGGTAAAACGATATTAAAATCGTGAAAATAGTAGAATTGTAATAAAAATCTCTTAGACTATTGTAGTCAATTAAAAATGATAAAAGATTATTTTTGTAATTCACCCTAATATCAGTCGCAATTTGTACATTGTGTTGTAAATACTCCTTATCTCTAGTTTTTATCAAGCAATGTTATCTCAACTATTAGTTTAATTATCTCTATTGAATAGTGACGAGAGTTTATGATAATAATGTTTTGTATTGACTTTCATGGAAATAAATATACAAGTGTATCCATTTATATAGGAATTAATTTAACCTAATTATTCTAGTTCTAGTAGAATCATATTAACATTAATACAAATCTCAAATTTACCAAAAATAATATAAAAATACAAATCTCTATTATATATTTACAGAATATCTTCATTAATGGTAAAAATCTTTTATATCCTTCTAGGAATCAAAAAGTTTGATTCCTAATTTGGAGAGATCTCACATACTATAAATCAATGTGCCATCAAATTAGTATCCCGTTTAACTTGGTATAACTTCCACAGTCCACACAAAAGATTTGTTGCCTCTTAACGTCCTTTAAAAGAAGACAATTCTGTCGTTCCGCTTCATCCATCACTTATACAACCAAGATAAACAAGAGAAGACGACTTCTTTGAGGTTACACCTAGCAATGGAGAAAACCTCTCTTCAGTTTGTCTTGCTGTTCTCCCTAATAATCATATCATACCGTATGCTTCTTCAGTGATATGTTTTTATAATATAATTTTCTTTTCTGGTCTTGTCTTGAAGTTTGTGGTGTGTAATTGTGATCAAGGTTCGAATTTAGGTGATGCCAGAGAGATGGCGAATGGAGACGTGAACTGCATCAGCAGCAAATGTCCGGAAGGAAAGAATTGTGACTGCTTGCCGCTGTTAGCTCATAAAATGGAGCCAGATCGCTTTTGCAGTGGAGATACTGAATGCATGAAGTACTGTCCTAAGGAATGCAAGCCTGGAACCTGTGTCTGTGCGTGTAATTTTGGTTGTACATGTACCTGTTGAGTGTTAAGGGATTCAAACCCGCCATAACAAGAGACATTCATATGTTTAAATCAATTTATTATTCTGTTGGAAACGTATCTCTGAAACTAGTATTCGATACAATTGGTATTTGAAACAATTGAGTACTATTAGCCTGAATCAGCTTCAATTATATGATCAAACCAGAAGCTAAAACAAGAGCTTCAAAGAAAAGCTCTGTCTCTGTAGAATTCTGTTTCATATCTGTTTTACATTTCTTTTAGTGCTAACAAGAGCTTCTGAGAAAGCTCCGTCTTTGTAGAACTTTTGTTCACTCTTGTTAAGAATTTTCTAAGAGTGAGGATCACGCGAAGAGGGCTCTCGAGATGGACAGCGTGACCGGTGTCCGGGATTTCAACCGTCTCAATGATCTTGTTCTCACCCTTCTTGCTTTTACTCATTTCACAGTACATTCTAGTCGCAATTTGCTTAAATTTGAAATCTTTCTCTCCGAAGACGAGCAATATATTTGTATCACACTCCTCTAACTCTTCCCACAATGACCTATTTTCCAAAGTACATAACATCCTCATAAAAAATTATCACATTTGAATAAAATCACTGGAAAAAAAATAGTTATAGGCAACATGAACTCACGGTTGTCTCCCACTGCTTAGATCTGAGAGGAGCTTTGCAACACTAAGGACATCATCATGAAGCAAGCGGCTTGCAGCTATTTTTCTAAAATGTGGATGACTTCTCAAGCTAGTCATTGCAAAATATAAACTCAGGTAAGAAACCAATCCGTAAGAATATCAAATACAATATTAGTAGAGTTACCTCTTCCACAAGCCCCCATTGTACCAGTTCTCCACAAAGATTTCCAGTCCATGGTTAACAATCATTCGTGCTTTTGAATCATCTGTTGCAGTTCGAACTTTCCTTGCCACTGGATCCCTGATCCCAGGGCTCCCCGATACTACAACAGCTCCATCGATCTGTAGAGTAACATTCAAATTCCATTGTACACATCCTTAAACAATGTTAAATTTTTAGACAACCAGAAACCCACCTTGTTGCTAAACCTCAAAGCCATGTACAGTGCTATTCTTGCTCCCATGGAATATCCAACGATGGTAACTTTCCCAGGAGTAATTTCCTCCATCAACTTGTAGAGTGTCTTTGCTATCATCTCCATTGAGAAATTTGACACCTTATGGGTCTCATTAGCATGATTTTTTACCATTGAGCTACCGTGACCAGAAATATCGACTGAAATGCATCTCACAGATCCCGAGAGACCTTTCATGATGGGGATCCATTCTTCACCAGTTCCAAGAAATCCATGAAGAAAAAAGGCCACATTTCCCTGAATTACATTACAGCAGGGTGAAAAACAGGGAAATTGACCAAGAACAGGAGATATTACATCTTTGTAGCTTTGGACATACAAAATCACAAAGACAAGCTTACTTCTGGATTCTGCCCAACGTCGTGGATTCTTATGAAGTGAGAGAAACCATCTACATCCACCCTCAGTTCATACCTCTTGAGTGGAGCCCCTGTACTGGTACTAACAATAACATCATTGTTTATCTTAACATCCTTCAGATTTTTACTAGCATCAGCAACAAATCCTTCGACAAATCCACTATGCAGACTTCGAGATATCCCTAAAGTATTCGTCATTACGTCTTCACTAAGCCATTTGTAAGTTCCAAGACCATGGGCTACAAAAGGGGCCGTTCCTTGCTTTCCTGTGGATGCTTTGGCATTCTCCATCTCCAAATATGATGCAAATAAAATATATGCTGATAAACCTAGGCCACTTTCGTATGCAGCACTTATAACAGCCATCTTTCCATGCTGATATGCCCATCGGGCAATCAGTGCTGCATTCTCAAGTCCTCCCACAACACTTGGTTTGATAACCTAGGAATTCCAAGTATGATCAAATAAAGGCAAGACTCTTTGATATGAAAGCAAAAACGAAATAAGATAGAGCCAATAATTTAACACTAGAGCTGAGTATGTTATTAATCCTAAACTCCATCTTTAATTCAATCAAAAAAAGGAGGCAAGACAAAACGATCATAAAAGAAAGAATATGTATATTTTGACAGTCTCAGGCTCAAGTAAGTGATGTAAAAAGATGACCGGGGGCTTACAACAGCAACTATTCCTGGATGAGCATATTTGGTAAGCATACGCAAAGGACATTCTTCGAAGTCATCAAGAGTCTCATCAAGTGCCACTGGTAATCCAGTTTCTTCATGAAACCTAATTAGATCATCTTTGTTTTGAACAGGTTCCTGAGACATACAGAAGTTTCTTCACTGAAGTGAAAATAGGCAAGGGGGAGAAGTTTTTTTGGAGTAATACTTAAGAAAATAATCAGATCACAATAATTCATACTGTAGCAGACCTCGATATATTTTAGATTACAGGTTTTCACCAATAAACCAAACTTTCTAGCCTCTTCATAGGTCCAGCGACAATTTGCATCTGCACGGAGTTCAATTTCATTGCCAACAGCTCTCCTTACTTCCTGCATAACTAATGCATCCTGAACCGAGTTCACTCGACGACCAACCTGTCATTGCAGGAAGGTATATCCCTCAGTCCGTTATCAATAGCTTCAAAATTTGCAGACTCAGAAAGCCTTTTACCTCAATTCATGCATGAAATGCAATAAGAAGTAACCAGCATAAAACAAAACAAAAATCCAGATATCTTTTACTCTGGATGATTGAGTGTAATCATGTTTATACAATTAAAAACGTTGGCTTACTTTAAGTTTAATAGCACCGAACCCTTCTTCAACAAGTTTTCTAGCAACATATGCGACCTCCAATGGAGTACCTTCGGAATCAAGAAGGGCACATATTTGAACATTGTGCAACTGAGTAGAGCTATTTTCTTCTTTCTGATAATGACGAATCCCCAACAAACTAGAATCATGTCTTACTGCCATTGCATTCAGAAGAGCCATTTCTAGACCACATCTGACACTTGGAAATATGGATGATGCCTGAAAAAAAGAAGGGAATTGACAAGCTTGCAATTATCATTCCCAGGAACTATATTTCTATGTATAGTCGTCTATTTCTTAAACAAGAAGACAATGAATATCGAGAAATTTTCTGCACCTAACATGATAAATAATATGACGAAACTAGCATTGTATAGTGGTCAACAGAATCTTTTCATTTACTTTAAAATTTCTCTTGCTAAAAGGGCAGCTGTATGGATAAACTATCTTTCTCCTGCAACAACATAGGCTAGGGAAGCTTACAGTGATTCCAAGTTCACTCCAAATCCAGGAAGAAACCGAGCCATTTAACAATGGAAGCATGTAACTAAATTTTGCTCCTTTCATAAGGTGAAGAACTAACTGTAGCTGCCCCTCCATATCCATTAAGTTCTCTATATTACTGTCCAAAGGTGCAACCTATTCATAAAATACAATATGAGAAAATGATTCGCAGTAGCACATGTAAATTTAATACAAGCTAATCATCTGGCAGTGGAACCTGGGAGAATTAGCACAAAAGTAAAAAATGTAACACCTAGTGATGAAAAATAAAGAGAACAAAATAGCCAACCTCTCCATAGCCAATGCTTCCATCCTCTAAAGTGAGGGAGAGTATGAACCCTTCTCGATGGAATTGAGAGAATTCATCAGAACATATGGTAGGTCTGTCACACAGTTTGAGTCTGCAAATAGAATTTTTCTTAGAAAAAAGAAAACGGTAATATTCAGATATAGGTTCTGACAAAGCTTTACCTGTACTGTGAATATTGTATTCCAGAGACTTCGCAAAAGAGTATATTTCCAAACATTGGATGAAGAAGAGAACTGGCAGAGACCATGCCCAAACAATTCTCTGCAGCTTGGAGTGCAAACTTCTCTAAAGTGCTGTGAACGAGTAGTCAATGTCAACAAAGTGCACGAGAAAGTGAGGACATTGAAACCAAAAAGTAAAGAAAAGCCTAAAATAAACCTATGGATGATTGCGTTAGTATCAATAGAGCTTTCAACCTCCACAATACTATCCATTTCTTCCACGCTGGGTACAAATAGAGCATCCTCAAGTTCACTTTTGGTCCCAACATGTACATACCTTACACTGCATGTTTAGCAATTCGGCTGAGTAAAGTTATCTATTATTATAAAGTATAAACTATGAAGGACAACCCTACACACTTAAATATCGTAAATCATGGAGAACCAACTATACTAGCGAGTATAGAGTAAAAAATAGATACAGTGAACAAATCAAAAGTAACCATCTACGCTACCAATCCTGATTTAATTTTTTTCTTGTATGTTCTATAAATTATGTGCCTTTGGTCACGAGTATATAAAACAAATCCAATATGTAAAACTTAACGGCCCAAAAAATTCTTATCTATTTTTCCTTTCTCCAAAACCTACATTTTGTAGAACCAGTGCACATTGCAATAATAACAAAGCAGGAACGAAAAACAAAGTAAAAAAAAAAAAGAAGAAGTTAATAGGATCTTTACCCATGTGCCAAACACAAGTTTTCAATGGAAATATCATGTGATGTATAGAAATATTGATTTAACACGCTAGGCTCTGTTCTCTTTGCAATAGGAAGAAGTCGGAAGATTCCACCACCACGGTTGTTTATCACAAGAATTGTCATTGGTTTCCTTGAAATCCTAACAAGTCAGATTAAACCTCAGAAAATATATAATAACAACGGTGAAATTACAAGAAAAAATCGGAGGAAATCGGAGGAAAAAGAAGTACCTCTGCTTTAAAATCGCTAATCCATTTGTATCATGAAGGAAGGAGATATCCCCCACAACACAGACCACCTGATTTGCATTTGTTTGACTCATCAGGAAACTTAATCATGATTGGTATGCACAATACATGAGTAAATGGTTCTGTTACTTCTCACTTTTAGACATAAAAGTATAAGTTCCATTTGGAATTTAATGGCTAATCAAGGGAACAATTCTTGGTGTTGGAAAAAAAATCAACAAAATTTTCCCCGCAATACTCCTGCTGATATTGATTGGAATAGTTTTAATACCACGCACAAGAAAATGTGACTAGGCAACCAGAAAGAAAGCATAGGAGGGAAATAATCAGGTCATGTCTTACTCTCTTCTTGCATCCCACCGCAAAGCCAGTGGCTGAGCTGAGCAAGCCATCAATGCCACTAGCTCCTCTATTTCCAGTTACTTGTATCCACTGACATGGTAGCTCTGCACTTAACAGCATGTCTACCACTTGGAAATGATTTTCTGAATTACATCCATACATATTTACATCCCTTATTGGCATACTATTCCCGATGAAAAGAGCAGATTTAGAAGTTAGTGCTTTGGAAAGAACATGTGCGACATATGGTTCGGTAAGGGAGCATTCAGCAGATATTTGGAATGACATTTCCCGAGCAATCTGCATTGAATAAATATGAACTATGAAAAGTAGAGCAAGTTTAAATTTAATCTTAAGCAATCTTCAGGGAAGCATATGTTTTAATGTATCAAAGGCAGTCATGATTTAACTTTAAGAGAATTTTAAGTAAAAGTTTTGTCTTGAGTACATACAGCGCCATCTAATGCCTGTAGATGGCCATGCAACTCGCTTCTCCTCCAGGGAAATCGAGATTTAAGCACACAATCAGCAAACTGAACAATGTTACTTTGGACCCTGTGAGTGACCAGGTGTGATGGGTCATGTCGGCATGGATGCTTATCAACCAAAATGTATGCAAATGGAAAGCATTTCTCTAGCACCTGAGAAACTCTTTTACTTGTTATCCGACTTCCAACCTATTCATGATTTCATTTGCAAACTCAGTCAGAACACATCAACAATGTAATTAATATGTACACACTGAAATTCTCGCTTTGATGTTAGCGTATGTTATTATGGAACCGTAATGAGATGTATCCCTAACAGTGCCCTTGCCCCTCCATCTATCATCTTCATTTTTAAGTATTAGATTCATGAAGTGAAAAGTAAAGAATGATAAAGTACCTGGACAACAACATCAAACTCTATCAAATTCCTAACAGAATCTGAAAGCAAGGCATGATCAAGATGATCAACAAAAACAGGGGTCCAAAACTCAAGAAACGGTTTAAAAAGCTTGCGCAGCCGTACACCAGACAAGACATCTGCAACTATAGGCCACATTAGCTCTTTAGCTAACAGGAGTGAAGCCCAAATCTCATCCTCTGTATGGATTGCACCAATAATAAGAAGACCCTTCTTAGCCTCTTTAACTACTTGTAAAACCTCAGTCATTTGGCCAGTTGCTACACCGTTGCTTTTAAGGCTTTGTACTTGAAAATATTTTGTGAATGGTTCAGCATTAGACATCCACACATCTAATCCATTTAAGCAGTTGAATGACCAATTTGTTGCACTTCCGTCAAGTGGGTCTCTAAAAGGACAATTGAGATGTACTGGTCCACAAGCAGAACCTGTTGCCCAATGTAGAGCAGAGTCTACAGTAGTGAGAACCATGCGGACTGGAATAAGATCGGTTGGAGGAGGAAGATTGAAGAAGAATCTGACAAATGAACCGAAGTGGTTTATCTGTTCACAGGAAAAAAGAAACAAAATAAATTGTAGGATATAGAAACGAAACAGGCCAACAAAATCGTCTGGGAAGCAATAAGTGTATATAGTTTTAAAGAACGATCTTATCTTGACCTTACTTGATTTATTGCTTGATTTGCGCCCACTCCCTGAAGTTCAGGAGGGCGATCTGCTGTAAGTAGTAGCAATGGTAAGAAATCCTCGCTGGCTTCAACTACCTATAAGAGAACACAAAGGTGTGTGACTAAAAAAAAAGGAACACAAATGAATTTTTCAAAATATGTGGCATGCAACAAACTAACAAAAATTTAGTGAAACAAAAATATGCACAACTCTGACCGCTGGAAGAAGATTTGAAACGGCAGTTCCGGATGATGTTATAATTACTGCCGGTTTGAGGGATCCTTTAGCATACCCAATCGCGTGAAAGGCAAGAGATCGTTCGTCAAAGCATGCAAGACATGTTGTAAGGGGATGGTTGGCAGCTGCAATTGCAAGATGGGAAGACCTTGACCCAGGAGCTACACAAAAATACTGTGGCGGTATGTTAAAAGAAAAGACATTCAAATTTGACATGTTATTAGATGGGTGACAAGTACAGCTCACCGTTAGACCTAGACGAGTGCATTCTTCAATTATAGCTGATGCCCATACAGCATTAATGTTAGCCTCATCTTTCAAGACGCTGCTCCCTTCCTCCTTCTGGTTCAGCTGATAGCAAAAGAAACAAGAAAAATAGAGGAATAAATTTGAGAATTCATACCACCCAAGATTTTCACTTTTTGGAAAGCCCAATTAATGTATCCCTAAATATTTTCGTTTCTTAAAAGTTGATGCTGACTAGAAAGCCCACAAGGTTCAAAAGTCACCAGTCACTAAACAGTCCTTCATGTCTCGGCATATTTGTAACATTAGTTGTGAATAGCTTTAAAATTTGAACTATGTGTTCTCTTCCACCTTTGAAACAGGCCAAAGTACAGTTTCTCTCACTACACGCATCCCAACTAGTTTCTATTCTAGAGCTCAACACAACCATGGGTCTGATGAACAATTTTTCCAATCTCACAAGTAATACGAAAGATAGGCCTAACTATCTAAGTCAACGAAAAAATATCATGGCCATAGCTATATCTCTACGTACCAAGTTGTTAGAGAAAACAACACCAGGTGAAAGCTTGCAATGGAATTGACATGAGGACTGGATATTTTTCTGCAACAAAAGATGGCAAATCAAATCTTAGACAATCCAAAGGGTCTGAAAAAAACAAACTCCAACGGATGACCTTCAAGGAGGATTATCAAATTGTAAAAAACAGGGATGAAAATTACCAGGGTAAAGAAGATACCAGTTCCTTGGCGTCAGCCTGATCTCTCCCAGAAAATGTGAAAAACTGCATATGCTCCTAATAACAATAAAAGAAAATATTGAGAGGCATGTAAAGGGAACTGAGTTTACAAGCTTAATACAGCAAATAATAAATTGTAAGTAGAATCCATGAGGGTCAAGCGTGTAAAAAGAAACAGCATCAATTTCACCAAGGCATTTAAATCAGACCCAACCTATTGATTGCTAGATTCTCTTTATCAAATGATGTTTGATTACTCTCNTAATACAGCAAATAATAAATTGTAAGTAGAATCCATGAGGGTCAAGCGTGTAAAAAGAAACACCATCAATTTCACCAAGGCATTTAAATCAGACCCAACCTATTGATTGCTAGATTCTCTTTATCAAATGATGTTTGATTACTCTCCAAAGTACAAAGTACAGGATGATAAAATTCGTTCAAAATAAAGTTTGATATAAAAATAATTAGATTAT
>OVAX01001801.1:0-38531 GCA_900406405.1 Lepidium africanum | reverse complement strand
AACCAAAAATAACTCTAAAATGATGAAAGTGCTATGAATATGAATGCAAAATGAACTATATTAGAGCTCTAAAACATGCTAAAATGTATACACATCAAAAGAGAAAGGAAAAAAGGGATTTTAGAATATGGGTTTTGCTTATGGATCGGATCTTGTTGATCCAATTATAAGAGTAATGTTGACAAAAAAAAGTTCAAAACCTTCAGAAAACACAATTATAGATCTTGGTCCCTACTCCAAATTTTCTCGTGAAATTATTGGATCCTAACTCTAACCTGAACCGATCAAAACTAAATCTGATGGATATTAAAATAAAGATCGAACTCTTAAAAAGTTATCATAATCGAACTCGTTCCAAAAAATAAAATACTTAAATGGATCTTAAGGGAGCATAACCGAAAACCAAAAACCCAAAAATTTGAACTATAACTATCAATAAAACAACATGTTAGGTATACTAATCAAAACTAAATTATTTATAATTATTTATTAATGTATTATGGAATTGTTTAATGAAAACTTGAGGAATTTTTGTGTTACTTGAATGGTAACTGAGGAAAAAAATTGTTGTGGAATAAAAAAATTCAGCTCAATCATCAGTTACCAGTTAGACACTAAATTCATCAAAATTTCGTCAGTGATTTTTAACGATTTCTTCTGTCACAAAATTTGTTAAAATTCGTCCCAAACTTGTAAAAAGTTTAGAAAAAGTTTTATCAAAGTCATTGAAACTCTGTATTTTTACTTACAAAATATTATTGCGTTGTTACAAAAACACATGCTTTAATGGATGTATGAAACACTATTGTGATAATGATTCATGCAATTTTATTGAATAACATGAAAATTATATATAAATGTATTATATTTAGAAAAAAATAATTGCACAGACTGAGAAACTTAACGGAGCAAGAGGCTCTGAGGCTGTGGAAGATAGATGTTTTGCTTAATTATTTTAGAAACATAATATTTCTGTTTGTATATCAAAAANTAGATGTTTTGCTTAATTATTTTAGAAACATAATATTTCTGTTTGTATATCAAAAAAAAAAATTGACTAAAAAGTTGGTATTTATAGGATTAAAATATATAATATAGTTTTACGTATTTTTTTACAAGCTAAAATTTGCTTTGGACCACAAAAATGCTTTTCACCATGTTTTGTTGGACCAATCTAAGTTTTCTCATACTAACATAATAACGAGCACCTTGAACTCTTTTGATTGTCATCCATCATCTTCCTTCAACATAGAAATAATTCGTTTTTTTTCGCTCTTATTTAAAAAAAATATCGTAATAGTGAATTGTGTGGTACAGTCTTTTAGATATATTTGGTATAACATTAATGTCAATTAATTTAACAAAAAAAAAAAATTAATGTCAGAAACTCGTAACGAATGTGTTGTTCAGTTGTTCTTGAATCAGTTGAGAAACTAAACCCGTGAATTTTTTTTAACAAACCAGAAGTTGTGTTCAATAACAGATTTTCCAGCGTTAATAAAAACCTCTGAATTTACAAATAATACTTTAAGTGTAACAAACCTAACAACCTTCATTTACACATATTTTAAGTGTCTTGACATACAATACTTTAGTAAAATGTTTGCCGGAATTTTATCTTTATCCCAAATCATTTTCACTTTGCATCACTAACAATCCGTTGATATATTCTATTAATGATCACTACATTATTATTCATTACTCCATATGGTGAAAACCATCTAGAAACTGTATGAAAATACTGATATAGAATCAGACAGTTTTTTGAAAAATTTAATCAATCTGGATTAAACTGTTAAAAAACAAAATCCGTGACAGAAAATTTCTTTATGTGATTAGGTATGTCTCGACATATCCAGACAACCTTCAACGGAAACAAGATTTTTCTGAAAATATGTAATTTACATTACAACAAATTTCAGAATTATATGAATATATATATATATATATTCAACATTGCAAAATATTATAAATATACAAACTATTAAAACAAATATTCAACATTGCAAGAAATTACAAATATTTTACATTACAATAATTTTACATGACTAACAACAAAATCAAATACTAACTATATAAAACATATTAATTACTAATCGAGAACATACGTTTTACTACTATATTTAGTAACAATCAAGCCAATATATATGTCAAAATGAAAGTATAGTGGTGGAGGTGGGCTTCACTTTAGATTCGGCTTATATGGCTTCGATAAACCCACTAAACACTTAACAGAACAAAGCGTTCATCCATGGCCTTTAGACATCCTCGGCATGCGGCATGCGTCAAGACACCGCGACGTACTAACAGTCGATGAATAAGCATAGTAATTGTGCACGTTTTCGGCCAATTAATGCGCATTTAATGCGTTGATGTAACTTCACTTAATCATTACCTAGGCATAGCCTCTCTGAGAATATTAAATGCTGACAGCCCGATAATTCGGCGGACATTCTCCGAGGTAATGATTTCCTACTTCTGTGCCCACATGCTACAATCACAGGTCAGCATGGACACCACAGTAGAGAGAAAAATGAACCAAAGACACCTTAGCTATAAAAAGGGACGTTTGGGATGCCGAGCAAAGGGGCAAAAAAGAGAATTCTCTCTCGAGAACTTAAAACTTTGAGCTTTTTATTTGTCTCTAAACGAGAATCCAAATCCGTTCTTGTAATCTCATTTCAACTTTGATCAATAAACATTGTGCAACTCTCACCACAAATAGTTGGCGTCGTCTGTGGGGACAAGCATTACTCTCAACTCAAATAGCAAACATGATCAACCGAATCTCTCAAGTCGAAACAACAAGTCAGACCAAACCTCTGGCGATTCCAATAAAGAACTCACCGATGACGCCACAACAAAAAGGCGTTGCTGATATACATGCATTTTACCCCATTTTAGCTACATAATTCATATCCATTTGCATTCATTCTCATTGCATCCTCAGTATTTTAGAGTCATTTTAGGCTTGCACTGCATTCATCTTGCATACACGTTGCATTTGGAGCATCCCAGGTACCTTTGAGCTTATTGGGAGCATTTTGGAGTGGATTTGGTATAAAGACTGCAAGGATCAGCCTAAGACAAAGCGTCGGAACAAAAGACCTTGCAAACTGAAGATTTCACACGCCTCTCCAGTTCAACTCGCCACTCAAGCTCGCTTGTACACTAGCGAGTGAAGCAAAGAAGAACAAAGCCAAACAGCAAACTGGAGCACTCGCAGCCTGAACTCGCTTGGTGATCAGCGAGCTGAGAATATTGAAAGTGACTGAAGCTAAATGCTATAACTCGCCACCCTGACTCGCTAGTAAGCAGTGAAGCAACATCAACCGACTTCATTATTTTGACTGACCTTATCTTATGCTGACTCAGAATAGGGGTTTTATTTTAGGGGGATCTATAAATACCCCTTAGAACGAAAAACGTTGTAACCTAGTTTTTACTCCTTTTGGCTAGACCTGAAACAGTTTCTTACCGCCTTTATCATTGTTCTTTGCCTCTTTGATGAAAACTTTGGATCTTAGTTGAATTTCAAGTTTGGTTAGTTAATCAATCTCATTTTTAGCTTCTATTGTAGTTTTTCATTATGTCTTTCATTCACATGCTTGAGTTTGTGCTTTCCACCATGCTTAGTGAGTAGTTTGCTTAGGGTTTTGCGAGGAGATGGAGTAGATTTAGGTCCGACCATGGGGTTTCACTCTTGTTTGCTTAAATTTTGTCAAAGGTCTTGCTAGATTGAATGATCTTAATGCTTGTTTCAACCTGATCACTTGAAAGATGATTCGCAGCTGTCATGCCTAGAAGGTGTTTAATGTTATACTATGCTTAGTTTTATCTAGGATTAGCTTTTCTGACCCAAGAGATTGGTTGTTCAGAGGGTTAGTTGGTTGTTTAGGATTGCTTCTTCATGCCAGTCTGAGTGTGTAATCACCAAGATATTTGGGTTAGGTCACACTTGAATTGAGATGTCGTGATCATGAGAATGGCTTGATTGTCTGATTTTTGAATCCTTAGCCTAAAACTTGCCTAATAGGTTGCTATATAAGATCTGAAACCCATGGTTAGGCTGAGATCGCTCGCTCTCTCCTCATGAACCCGTTTTTATCATTCATTGCTTCTAGCCTATTACTCTGTTTTGTGTTAAATTTCTCTGTTCGCAGCACTCTGTTTCTAGTTTATTGTTCAGTCTTCATGCTCCGTTTTTCATCCTGTTAGTTGATTGTGACAGAACCACCTTGTTTTGATTTTGTTTGAATTAGAATATCGCCCCATACCCTTAGTGATAGTAACACACTTTGGTTCGATACCTATTGTATTTTAATAGATTTGATTAACAAGGGCTAAAAACCTTGTTATCAGTGGCGCCGGACAAAACACCAACCATAGTCCAGGAAGAAAGCTTCCCCGCCCAGCCTACTCAGGAGGATCCATGCCCAGTAACGCACGTTTCCAACCCTGACCTAACGACAAACATACCTGACCCGCTGCAATTAATCCTCAACTGCATAGAGCAGATGAGTAAAGAAACCTCAGCCCGCCTCGAGTCGATTGCCATAGCCCAGATTGTTTGCCAGGAGAAAATAGTCGGATTCCATACTGTTCATACTCCAACTAGGTTAAATCAGATCTTATTCGATGATTCGCCTGCACCTAAAGTCACACCAAAAACCCTGCCGGCTTGGAGAAGCTTAGAAAGCGCAAAAGAGCTGCGGGCATAAGAAGAAAGGAGAGTAGAGACCCTAGAAAAAAGTGTGGCGGCTGGACCTCAAGGTTACATCAAGCAACTAGCTCGACACAATAGCTGGACCTCGTTCGTGCTCAGACGCAAAACACACTATTCACGTATTGCCTCTCCCGAACACCCATCAACATCGACGCTAAGATTAGATTCCTGACGTACGCGGGCAGGACCGACCCAAGGAATTTTCTCATGTCATTCACTATAGCTACATGATGGACGCGATTCCCCCCTAAAGAGTAGGACGCCGGACTGTGTCAGTTGTTCGTCGAATATTTGGACGGTAATGCACTGGGATGGTTCGCGAAGCTCAAGCCGTACATGATCGATAACTTCGATCAGCTAACCGACGCATTCTTGAGCATTACTCGATGTATATAAGATAAAGCACCTCTATCGCCGACCTACAAGCCATCCAGAAAGGGCCGGACAAGCTGCTCTGGGCCTTCCTCAATAGATTTTGGGACGTAGTTCTCTGGAGCATCGATCGCGGACGAAAGCGCAGTCGAGCTGCTGAGGACAATGATCTGGCACTAGGATGAGTTCGTCAAGAAGGATCTAAAGATGTGCATGCCGACCTCCCTTTAAGATGCAATGCATCGAGTTCTCAGGCACGCAGAGGCCAAGGAGGAAAAAAGCAGCAAGTGCACGAAGGTATGCCACGCTAACTGGAAAGACCGTGTAGAAGAATCCCCCTAGTGCGCCACATGAAAACATACGCAGAACCTTGGCAGCACATGAACAAAGAGTTCAACAAGAAATAAGCCACTTTCGTGGTCACGGAGGACGAAAAAGAGTCGGAACCAATCGCAACCGCCCCGTCGAACCAAATTCAAATGAGCTACATGGACCAAGAGAAAACCGCCTTCATCACGGCCAGAGTAAGTTACTGATATAAGGTGATGTCGTTCGGCCTCAAAAACGCTGGGGCAACTTATCAACGCATCATCAACAAAATGTTTGCAGGACAACTCAGGAAAACGATGAAAGTGTACATCGACGATATGCTTGTCAAGTTCTTATACGCGAACGACCATGTCACACACCTTAGAGAATGCTTTCGAATCCTGAACGAATACAGAATGAAGCTTAACTTGGCAAAGTGCACATTCGAGGTGACATCATGATAATTCTTGGGGTACATAGTCACAAAGCGCGGTATCAAAGCAAACCCTAAGCAAATCTCTGCGGTGCTCGACCTGCCGTCTCCCAAAAGTACTTACAAAGTTCAACGTCTAACGGGGAGGATAATCGCGCTCAACCGCTTTATTTCGCCCTCAACAGACAAGTGCCTCCTGTTTTACTAACTCCTTCGCGGCAATAAACATTTTGTGTGGGATGACAAGTGTGAGGACGCGTTCACATAGCTTAAGGCACACATATCAATGCCCTCAGTATTATCAAAGCCAGAAGAAGGGGAAACGCTTTACCTGTGCATCACCAAGTCTGGCTCGGCAGTCAGTAGTGTGCTCTTCAAAGAGGACCGCGGTGAGCAAAAGCCCATTTTTTATACGAGCAAAGCTTTAGATGGGGCAGAGTCGAGATACTCAACCACAAAAAAGCTAGCTTTTGCTGTGGTCACTGCGGTACGAAAGCTGAGGTCGTACTTTCAATCACACACTATAATGGTATTATCGAATCACCCACTGTGCACGATCCTACACAGTCCAAGTAATCATGTTACCTCGTTAAATGGGTCGTTGAACTCAATGAGTACGATATAGAGTATAAAGGAAGAACGGCGGCCAAGTCCCAAGTCCTCACCGACTTTCTAATAGAATTATCGCTATAATTAGTTTAACCTGAAACGGAAGCAACGAACTCGTGGTCATTACATGTCGACGGATCAGCCTCGAGGCACGGGTCATGTGTTGGCGTACGGCTCAAATCGCCCAACAAGGAGATACTAGAAAAATCATTCAGACTAGCGTTCCCATCATCTAACAATGCAGCCGAGTACGAGGCAATCATCGCCAGGCTGCACCTCGCCAAGACCCTAGGAGCAAAATCCCTCAATGCTTACATATATTCTCAACTTGTCACAAATCAGCATGCTAGGATTTACGAGGCTAAGAACGACCGAATGGACACCTACCTAAAAGTCGTGGACGAGCTCAAAAAGGAGTTCAATCAATTTTCCCTGACCATAATCCCTTGAAATGACAACTTGTCAGCAGACGTGTTGGCCGCACTGTCGTCCACGTCAGATCCAACTCAACACAAAATCATACCAGTCAGAAGCATCGACTTCCCAAGCATCGACTTGGAGAAGGGAAAGCTGGACTCCTCCTTATGCGTGATAATTAATGCAGACACCATACCGCACGTGACCACAGAAGGACAAAGTGGCACAAACGGAATGAAAGATTGGAGGACAGAAATCCTGCTGTATATATCGGATGGGATAGTTCCAAGTGATAATTGGGCGGCAAGTGTTGATTTTGGTAATCAAGAACAAAAGAATTTCAAAGGTGAATTATTTGAATTCGAGAGAGAAAATGGAGGAAAAATTTGTTATGTATTATTTTCCATGAATGGTAAAGTTTACATCAGCTCAAATTAAATACAAAAATGACCAAGATACAAATTTGTGACTAGATACATAATTCAAAATGACGTCAAAGGTGTGGTCCATAAAACAAAAAGCATATTGCTTTTGCTTTATTGCCAACGGTTGTAAGGTACAATTTATCCTTATCACCTTATCCTCTAATGATCCAAATATAATCCATAATGGGCCTCTTTTGCTTCAATTTGTTGATGTAAACCCAACCTAAAATGAGCCTCATAAATGATGCACCATTCGATCTACAACCTATGGTACAGACTGAAAGTGTGTACGGATGAATAAAAGCCATTCGGTCGCTTGGATAAAGGTGGGTGTGATCGATTGGGGATGGGCTTGATTAATACTCCCCCTCAAGCTAAGCCGCAAGATATGAAGACTTAGCTTGGAAAACCCGCAGCCTACACCTCGGTAAAAACCTTAGTAAGGAAAACCCAGTGGGACAAAATCTTACCAAGGGAAAAAGAGCATGTAGACAATGGATTTAGAGGCCCTGAAATCAAGGGCAGTTAAGGCTAACAAGTCCAAGTTTCTCATAGATATGATTACAAACCATGGTACTTACCGCCTTGGTGAAGATGTCTGCCAACTTATCTTCACTTTGTGTGTAACATAGGAGGATTACTCCCTTAACAATGCGCTCCCAGACTTTGTGTGTAACATGGAAGACTGAGTTGTTGGCGATGTGGATTGCTTCTTGGTTGTCACAATGCATAATGGTTAGCTCTAGAGTCTCATGGCCTAGATCTATGAGAATAGCCCTCAACCAAACCAAGTCATCAATGAGCCTTCTCATAGCTCTATACTCCACCTCAGCACTTGAACATGCAACAACCTTCTGCTTCTTCGTCTTCCAAGTAACCAAGTTGCCTCCAATAAAAGTGCAATATCTTGTGGTGGACTTCCTATCGTTTCTGTCCCCTGCCCAATCAGCATCACAATATCCACATATAACCGAAATCTCATACTTACCCATCCAAATGCCTTGATTGGAACTCCCTTTGATATATCTGAGAATCCGCTCAAGCATGGACCAATGGTACTTTTTTGGAGCTTGCAAATGTTGACTGACCTGGTTCATAGCAAAACAGAGATTAGGTTGAGAAATGGTTAGATAGATAAGCTTACCTACTAAGCGTCTGTATAGTGCACAGTCCTCTCCATCTTTCTCCCCCTTGCGATAGACCTTGTAACCATCTTCCAGTGGTGTCTTAGCTAGTTTGCAGCTATCCATACCTGTCTCACGCAATAAATCAAGAGTATACTTTCTTTGAGAGAGAAATAAAGCCTCAGGTGAGCGGCAAATTTCAATCCTTAGAAAGTACCTAAGTTCTCCAAGATCTTTAATGTTAAAAAAGAGATAAGGTAGGAATTGGTGACAGTAATATCTTCCTTATCATCACCAGAGATGATAAGATCATCCACATATATCAAAACCACCACAATACCTTGTGAACTTTGAAGAGTAAACAAGGTATGATCAGCTTCGGATTTTCTAAACCCACAATCCCTAAGGGTATGACTCAGCTTGTGGTACCACGCTCTTGGTGATTTCGTCAAGCTATCGATAGCCTTCCAAAGCCGTAGTACGTTTCCGGGTTTAAATCGGGACTCAATACCAGGAGGTGGTGTCATATACACTTCTTCCTCCGGCTCCCCTGAAGGCATGCATTCTTGACATCCATCTGCCACAAATCCAAAGAAAGGTTGGTAGCTAAGGAAAGTAAAACTCTTACCGTGTGAAGCTTGGCAACCAGAGCAAAGGTGTCAGTGTAATCTTTCCCATAGGTCTGAGTGAAACCACGAGCTACCAGTCTTGCTTTGTATCTCTCAATCTCGCCATTGGCTTTGTATTTGATAGTAAAGACCCACTTGCAAGATACCACCTTCTTCCCCTTTGGTAAGTCCGCCTCATCCCCCTTGTGGTTCTTGTCCATAGCTATAGCCTCAGCATCAACTGCATTCATCCATTCCTTGATTTGCTTAGCCTCATCAAAGGTCTTAGGTACCTGTTCCATCTAAATCTTGCCAAGAAAAGCAGTGAATTCAGATGATAAAAGGTCAATCAAAAATACTGTTTGGATAGGATAAGCCACAGCTTGAGCGTTGTAGTACGTCTGTGTATTCTTCCAATTGGAAGGGTCCTTGCGAATCCTAGTACTCTGCAAAAGTGGTGGTACCGGTGTCGGGTCGGTAGGATGAGTCGGATCAAGTGTCTCAAGAGTCATAGCCATATCAGTATGCGCGGCCGGACCAGAGGTCACGCCCAGAGTGACAGTCGTAACTGGATTGGACACATGTTGGGTGAACGGATCGTTTGTAGTCGTGGGTGTATGTCTGGTCGCGGCCGGCGCTGGTGTGGTCATGGCCGGCGCAGGTGTGGTTGCAGCCGATCATGTGCTCAACGCGTTCACAGCCCGGTCTGGATGTCCCGCAGTTCATCCCGATCCGCTTGCATCCTTGCCTGGTATGCCTGCGGCCTGACCTGGCACATCCACAGCCTGGCCTGGCACGCCCGCGTCCTAGTGAGGCGTGTTCGCGGCATGGCTTTGCATGCCCGCGGCTTGGCCTGGCGCGTCCGCGGCTTAGCCTGGCGCGTCCATGGCTTGGTCTAGCGCGCTCGCGTCCCGACTTGGTTCGCCCGCGACCGGGCTTGTTCTATTTGCGGCTTGCCCCGGATCGCCCGCGGCTGGTCCATTGAGGTGATCAAGTAAGAACCGAAGAGTGGCTGACCGGTCCAAGGAAGGTTGGGCCAAGTCTTGTAGTTGGTCCCAATTCTTCTCCCCATAATACCCTCAGTCCTCAAAGAATTTGACGTCTCTAGACATGTGCACCCGCCTCGTTTCCGGATCAAAACACTTGTAGCCCTTTTGAGTTGTGGAATAGCCTATGAACATACACTTCTTGCTCTTGGCTTCAAGTTTGTTCCTAAGCTCTCCTGGAATTAAAACAAAACAAACACACCCAAACACCTATAAGTGATGCAAATATGGTTTTGTTTTGTTTAATACCTCGAATGGAGACACATCCTTAAGGACTTTTGTGGGTGTCTGGTTGATTAGGTAGCACGCTGTCATGACCGCATCTCCCAAAAACCACTTTGGGAGATTCATGTGGAACATCATGGATCTAGTGACCTCCATCAAGTGACGATTCTTTCGTTCCGCCACTCTATTTTGTTGAGGATTGTAGGGACAACTAGTTTGGTGTAGTATGCCTTGTTTGCTTAAGTGCTCTTGGAATGCTTTACTCATGTATTCCCCACCATTGTCGATCCTAAGTACCTTCAATTTTGAGTTAAAGTGATTAGTTATATAAGACTCAAAATTTTTGAAGGCATCAAACGCTCTATCTTTTTATGGCAAAAGAGTTATCTAAGTATATTTCGATTTCTCATCAATAAAAGTCACAAACTATCTATGATTATCCCTAGAAGCACAAGGTGATGTCCACACATCCGAATGCACAAGATCAAAGCAACTTTCATAGATAATATAAGATAAAAGATAAACCGATTTGCAATTGTTTCCCAAAATACAAGCCTCATAATCAATATTGTCAAAGGAGACATTAGGCAACATCAAATCTAAAGCACGAGCATGGGATGACCAGTTCTAGCATGCCAAACAAAGCTACTCAAGTTACCAACATCCGAGTTTGAAACAACCAAACTATCACTACTACAACGAGACAAAATCTTAGGGTCTTCAAGAACGTATAAGCCATCATTCACCCTTCCTTGTCCAATCAAGCTCCCGGTATCAATATCCTGAAACTTCACATCATTAAAACCAAATATAACATAGCAATGGAGATCAACAACCACTTTCCTCACCGATAATAAATTTGATGTAAATTCCGGTATAAAGAAGGCTCTCAATTTCTTATGAAACAATATTAAGTTCCCAACTCCTCCTACCGATATCCTATGACCATTTGCTATCACTACATTCCCTATAGCCGGTTCTAAGTTGCTAATCAACTTCCTATCACTAATCATGTGATGAGAAGCTCCCGAATCAACAACAACCGGTTTAAAAAAAGAGTGAGAGTAGAGATAAATACTGGAGTCCCTTAGGGACTTAAGAGAGGTTATGAGAGCTTCAAGATTACCCCTCTTGATTGTGTCACCGATGAATGAAGTGGAGGCAGCAGCAGCTGATCCCATGTCTTGGTCTCTTGGAGCCACGGATGATGAAGGTCCGGAGGTAGCCGCGGATGAAGATGGTCCGTAGATGAGAGTTTGTTCCTTGGAGGTTTCTAATGATATGTTGGGTCTAGGATTCTTAAACTTCGCAGGTTTAAGGTGAGGATGAAGCACCCAACACTTATCTTTAACATGGCCCTTCTTCTTACAATGCTCACAATAGAGTCTCTTCTTATCTTCCACCTTGCTGTGAGCTTTGTTGGCCGAGATGATACCCACATTATCTTTTCCACCAAACAACCAATACCCTTGTTCATACTGAATTAGAGCACACACTTTATCAAGATTTGGTAGCTTATCATACCTCAAAATGTGCTTGATGAGATCACCATAACCCGAGTTAAGATTAAGGAGCAAACCAAAGATCTTATCTTGTTCATTTTATTCTATAACAGCCTTGGGATCAACCGAGAGTAGCCTTAGCATATCTAACGCAGCCTAAAGGGATCTATACTTGCCATAGAACTCGGTAAAATCCATATCCTCTTATCCTAAATTTGTGAGTGCTCTTTTTACCTCAAAATCACGAGTTAGGCTTGAGATGTTACCATAAACTTGTTTGAGTGTGTCCTAAAGCTCATTTGCCATCTCAATGTGTGAGTAAGCTTCATAGATAGGAGGATCAAGAGAGTTGTGGATGATAGATTTCACCACTTGGTCAGTCAAATACCACTTATCTTCTTCATCCAAGTAGTCGGTTTCATCTTCATCGCTAGAGAACTCTTCCTTCGGTGGCCTTTCTTTTACCACATGACTCCAATGACCTTTGCGAGTAAAAATGGCTATCTTCACAGCCCTAGAACATAGAAGATAGTTTGGTCCTTTGAGAGTAATCTGAACCGTGGGAAGCTTGTTAGAATCCATAAAAATTGGAGCTTTATCGAAGATCTTCACTTAAAATGCGATTTTCTTCAAAGATTTTGGCAAAGCTTCGAACTTTCCTTGAACTCCTTAACAGCTGGTCTTCAAACACGAGAAAGGTTGTACCTTTTCCCTTGGAATGAGATTCAATCGGTTGAAAAGACAAGAAGAAGCTTAAAGATGAGAACTTTTCGGATTAAGGACTCAAAACTTCGAAAAATCTTTGCCGATTTGAAAGAGAGAGAATCAGAGGTTTGGAGCAGAAGAATAGGAGAATAGGAAGAATATATTCAAGGAGAATGAGCAAGAATCATTGTTCTGATACCATGTTGATTTTGGTAATCAAGAACAAAAGAATTTCGAAGGTAAATTGTTTGAATTCGAGAGAGAAAATGGAAGAAACATTTTTTGTGTATTATTTTTCATGAAAGGTAAAGTTTACATCATCTCAAATTAAATACAAAAATGACCAAGATACAGATTTGTGACTAGATACATAATTCAAAATAAGGTCAAAGGTGTGGTTCATAAAGCAAAAAGCATATTGCTTTTGTTTTATTGCCAACGGGTGTAAAGTACAATTTATCCTTATCACCTTATCCTCCAACGGTCCAAATCTGATCCGTAATGGGCCTCTTTTGCTCCAATTTGCTGATGCAAACCCAACCTAAAATGAGCCTCATAAATGATGCAACATCCGATCCACAACATATTGTACGGACTGAAAGTGTGTACAAATGGATAGATGCCATTCGATCGCTTGGAAAAAGGTGGGTGTGACCGAATGGGGATAAGCTTGATTAATAGCAAGACAAATACGAGCAAGAGCTGCACGCTACTTGCAAATGGACGGACACTTGTTTTTTCGATCCACTAACGGAGTCCTTCTCAACTACATAGCACTTGACGAAGTGTTAGAGGGCCTTACGCAAATCCATGATGGCTCTTGCTGAAACCATTCCGGTGGGCGATCTCTATATGAAAAAGTCAAAACGATGGGATATTATTGGTTGACCTTACAAACCGACTGTGACGCCCACACTGCAAAGTGTGAGCAGTGTCAGTGACATGCTCCTCTTATCCGCATCCCGACAGAGGATCTCACGAGTGGTGTCATACCGTACATGTTCATGCGCTGGGCAATGGACATAGTCGGACGATTCCCACCACCAAGATAGAAGCGTTTCCTTCTTGCCATGACAGACTACTTTACCAACTGGGTAGAACCTGAGTCATACGCTACAATTAAAAACAAGGACGTGCGGAGGTTCGTGTGGAAGAACATCATTTGTCATCACGGGCTTCCCTACAAAATTATCACAAATAACGGCAGCCAGTTTATCTCGGCAATACTCAAGGTTTTCTGCACGAGATTGAGAATCCGCTTGAACAAGTCCACCCCAAGATACCCCAAGGTAATGGACAGGTCGAGGCCACAAACAAGTAAATCGTCAACAGCCCCAAAAAGCGACTTGACGAGAAGAAAGGACACTGGCAGACAAGCTCGATGGAGTTCTATGGTCACACCGGACCACGCCATGCAGATCCACAGGACTAACACCATTCTCCCTCTCACATGAGGTCGAAGCAATGGTCCCGGCTGAGCTAGTTATCCCTACCCTTTGCCGACTAAACGCCTCGCTCGACGAAAACGCTAACCACAAAGCACTCACTAGAAGTCTAGACGACCTCAAAGGACAAAGGGAACTAGCCCACCTTCGCGTACAAAAATATCAACAGAACGTGGCCAAGTATTACAACGCGAAGGCTAAAGGACGACACTTCGAGGAAGGAGACCTCGTCATGAGAAAAGTCTTCAAGAACACGGCCGAACCTAACGCCGGAAAGTTCGGTGCAAATTGGGAGGGGCTGTACATAATCTACAAGGTGGTCCTCCCCGGTGTCTTCGAGCTAGCAACCATGGAAGGTGCAATGATCCAAAGAAGGTGGAACTCGATGAACCTCAAACGCTACTATTACTAAGCTCTCCATGGCACTCAAGGGACGTGGAACCTCCTTTATTAGGCAAGAAAAATATGAAAGAATCGAACTATGACTGGCTTTATCCTCACAGGGTATGTAGGCAGTTTTCGGGCACAGCTACCAATAAATTTTTTGTCCAACGCGTCGTCGATATGAAAGAGACCTCCCATCAACAAACATTGTCCTCGACAATAAAGTCGACAACGACAAAAGCCAGCAACCAAAACAGAAAAGCAGTTAATGAGCAAACAGTGATGAAGTGACTACTCAACCAAACCATGGAGTGGAAAGCACGTGGATAGGAGGAACAGTGCACGATAACCCACCTCCCACTCAAAAACACAATAAATAAAGATCTTCACAAACCAATAAGAGAAAAAAAAAAAGTGAGCATTTACACAATACAGATAGGAAAACATAAGACCAGGCCCCCAACACACTCAAAGCAAAAACAAAGCAAAGTCACTCTGCTGCTTACCGACCACAACCACAAGACACTGGACTCTCATTTAAACAACTTAGGGGAGTTGGAACTCTCATTTAATCAACTTACCCACCGCCCACCAAACCGCCTAGCTCGGTGACCGGAACACTGGAAAAAAAATAGAGTACACCCTATCGTGTCGCAGTGAGACTGCACGCTTGGCAACAAGATCGATACTCCAGTTACTAATGCCAGCAAAGTGGTAAGGAAAACCTTCTAGCTACACACTCATCACTATGTTTGACCCCCGTCAGGAATCTCTCATCCAAACTCTATAGCTTCGGATAAGGGACTAATGGGGAACAACACAAAATTATGAGTGCATCAGCTAGCTCGATCTTGAACTCATCCAACAATCCATGCCCTAGCCATCGGCGACCTACCGCAGGGAGATTGCCGAGATGGTAACACCAACATATGGCGACCTCGTCTAGACTCCATTACGCAGGACTCAATGGAGATAAAGGATAAGTTGAGTAACGTCTCACTCCCTTCCCTCTCCACAGAAGAAGAAAAATGCAAATGCAGACAATGCCATGCTCATATACACGAAGAACTTACTCATTATAAGATCTTCTAAAATTAAAAAGGTATGTATGATTGTCCCAATAAATAAGAAATCTTTGAATCAAAAAAAAAAAAGTGGGAGTAGCTAACTCCCTCGCACCCTCAAAACTGAGTTCTTACTCGCAGCAAGCCGAATTCGTACTCGCAACTTTTCTATAAAAAAAAAAGTGAGTGGCTAATTCCCTCGCATCCTCAAAGTTGAGTTCTTACTCGCAATAATCCAAGTTCGTACTCGTAACTTTTCTAAAAAAGGTAGTGGCTAAGTCCCTCGTACCCTCATAGTCGAGTTCTTACTCGTAATAAAGTCGAGTTCATACTCGCAACTTGTTCAAAAAGGGGAGTGGCTAAGTCCCTCGCACCCTCAAAGCTGAGTCCATACTCGCGATAAGTCGTGGTCATTCACGCAATATCAAAATACTTAGTAAATTTCATAATTACTAAAAGATAAATGGCATTTCATAGCCGCACATAGTCCTTACTCGTGACAAGCCGTGGTCATTCATGCAATATCAGAATACATAGTAGATTTCATAATTACTAAAAGATAAAAGGCATTTCATAGTCGCACATAGTCCTTACTCGCGACAAGCTGTGGTCATTCACACAATATCAAAATACTTAGTAAATTTTATAATTACTAAACGATAAACGGCACTTGACAGCCGCACATAGTCCATACAACAATTAAAAAAAAAAGAAATGAGAACTACACAAACTACTCAGCGGGATTTTAACCATCGTCTCCTCAACGCCCAGAAGTTCCGCCACAGCGCCTCCGCTCAACCCTAAAGCACTCAGCCAAAAAGATTTCACATCCAAATCACCCGGTAAAAGGTCGGTAATGTGGTGTTCATAGACTTTCTTCTCATACTCGACCGAGTCTTCCTTGACCTTGCGGAACATGGACACCGGCGTCGACCATCCTCTTCACCGCGTCTTGAGCACCGAAAACATGGCCCCACATCATCAAGGGGTCCTGGACCTTATTCAAGTTGTCGATCACCTGACCAATCCTGTCAAAATGCACGACATGTTCTTCCTCCAGTTGCGCACATCCTCTACGCTTCTCCTCCTCGAGCTCATCCTGGGCATTGCGAAACCTTTCCACTTCTCTTTCCATGGTCTCTTCAAGCTTAGCACGCTGGGCAACCTCATCTTTGTACTACGTCAGCATCTGACCATGATCGTGCTCTGCAGCTTGTAACTTCCACTCAAGTGCCGACTCCCTACGAATCGATGCCATTAGATCGGCATCAATTTTATGGGCACGCTCTTGATTCAATGTCAACAAATTCATAAGCCATCTGTGAAAGTTGAATCTGCTGACTCAACGCGTGCTCGTAGACGGTGGTCATCCGGTTGAAGACGCCGCCCATTTATAACAAGATTTTTGAGGTGAAGTTATCAAATCCTTATAGTATATAAGGTTGTCGAACCAAAGCGTGATGTTAGCACTTGGGGTATGGAAAGCTAACTAGTTCAAGCCAAAATCAATGAAAAAAGAGGGTTAGGGCAATTCTGTCACAATTGGCTCAAAATGCAAAATGAAAGCAACTAGAGAAAACATGCAGAAAAATGACTAAGTAAAATGAAACATGGCTGAAATAGATGCAACTTAAACAAAAAGAAGCTAAGTAATTCAGAAACAGAGCAACTAAAAAGCATAAACAATGGCGAGTTGCAGTAATGAAATAAAGATGGGCTTGTGAGGAGAGTGAAGTCAATGAACTAAGCAGAAATCTGGGTAGTGATTTTGTCTAACAATCTAAGTAGGCAAGCAACGAATCAGGATACTATGGTAAACAAGCCACTCTCGTGGTCATGAAATCTCAGTTCAAGCGTGACCCAATAAAAATCTCTTTGGTGATCAGATGCTCAAACTGGCATTAACAAGCCTATCATACTCGAACAACTGACTCTCTGAACATCCAATCTCTTGGGCTAGAATGAATCAATCCTAGACTGAACCTAAGCCAAGTATATTATCGAACACCTCTCGGTTAAAAATAGCCTACACATCAGATTTTGAGTGATCAAGTCAAAATAAGCATGAAGAGAATTCAATCTAGCACCACCTATGAACATATTCAAGCACAAACATCACAAACCCAGAAAAATGCCCAAATCTACTTCATCTCCTCACTAAGCCCTAACGAATCTATTTACTACTCATGGAAAGATGAACAACAACAAACCCAGAAAACATAATCAAAGGCAGAAAAGAAGAAACTAGAGCAAGATCTAACAACCTAAGGTGAGGATCAAGCAGAAATCATGAAAAAAAACAAGAACACAAAGAAGGAGGCAGAGAGAAAATATGGAACTAGCCACAAACGGCAAAAACTAGGTTAAAGAGAATTGTTGTGTGTTTCTGACATAAAGGGGTATTTGTAGGGCCAAAATACGGAAGCCCTAATTTGAAGTCAACAAAACCTAAAAAGTCGGTCAAACAAAACGAAGTTGGTCTAAGTTGCTTCAGGTGTCCGGCGAGTTGAGGGGTCGAGTTCTGGAAAATTCAGCTTCAGCAAATGCTCAATCTAGGCCGCACTCGTCACACTCTAGCGAGTTGGAATGGCTCAGCTTCAAAAACATAAATTTTGGCTAAGTCTGGAATGTCCAACTCACTAGTGTCATGTGGGAGTGACAGCGAGTTGGGCCTTGAAAACTTGAAGATTTGGCTAAGTGCTGAGGCTTGAACTCGCCAATGTCAGGTGGATGTTGGTGGCGAGTTGGACCTTGAAAATCTGAAAATTGGCTAAGTCCTTAAGCTTGGACTCGCCAATGCATGGCGAGTTAAGCCAGATGATTTCAGCCATAAATTGCATTTTTGGCTAAGTATGGGACTCTGAACTCGCCGATGCATGGCGAGTTGGCTGAGGTAGTTTTGAGTACTTAGCTTGTAAAATCCTCAGTTCTTGATGTTTTGGCTCCAGCTCTTCAGTTCTAGGCTTAACTTGCAGTCTTCTTGCTTGTTTGCTCCAAAATGCTCCGAATTGACCCAAAGTGCTCCAAATTGCTCCAAATTGCTCCAAAGTTCCTGAAATGCTCCAAATGCTATGCAAGTGCAAAAATGATCCTAAAGGCACCATCTCTCTGCATCGTCAACTAAAGTCTAGCCATCCTATCCTCGTCAGCTGCACATCAAACTTACAGCATTAAAAAATAAAAAAAGGGTCATCGGCGTACCTCATATGATGTCAGGCCTATAGGTTGTGCGAAAACGACCTTTGATCTCCTTTCAAGATGTTGGCATAATCGCTTTAATCAGATCAAGGTCGCGGTCGTATGTCTCAGATGAAGTCCGCGATGAAACTGCAAAAACAAAGACAAAAGGGGAATTAAGTAACACGAAGAACGACATATACATACCAAAGTCGAGCAACCATCACACTCAAAAATACCATAATCAGGATTCCAAATCCTGCGAATACATGGGTGTTCGGAGTTATATTTGGATGCCACATACAACTTCACGTAGAAGTGTCGCTCCTTATACTTATGGAGCTTAGAAGTAAAACAAGAGATAAAGCTACACCCCGACATCGCACTGACCGAGAACATTCCATTCCTATCATTGTGATGATTAATCGTAGTCAGTAACTCGAAGAAGCGGCATTTAACATTGATATCGGCCGCGCAGCTAAGAAGGAGAACAAGTACCATATTCCAAATACCGGAATTGTGCAGTTAAGAGATAGCAATGCGATGTCGTGCACAATACGAGACAAGCAGACGCGGAAGTGGAAACCACATACCACATCGTCTAAAAGCGTCTTCGGGCAGATAGATAAAACCCTCTGGAAGGGTCCATGACCTCTCATATGGCTTAGGCACCACCATAATAATAGAATTCGAGAAGCCGTAATTCCTCCACAACTTCTCAAGGGAAGCATTCGTACACGACTATGGCGGATGACTCAACCCAGTAAGCCATGAACGAAAACTATCTATATCCCCCTCGGCAAACCCTTATTCCTGCATCGCCTGATCAGAAAGGGCCCAGACAACATTGGAGGTAAATACACTCGAACGGAGGAGTGCCACAGGCGACTCGGCAATACGACCAGTGAAAAGATGACTCGTCCCCCTCCTACTTCTAGGATACAGGTTCACCAAAGTGGAAGTAGAGGCCTGGAACCACTAGCAATCCAGTCCTCGCGGTAGCCGGAACTCTCGTCTCGGGCTATAGACAGCGTCACCAGAAAATCAATCTCCGTGGACGCTTCCGCCTCATCCTCATGACTCATAATTCTCAACGGGAAATTCTACAAAAACTATATATTTCCTAAAACCTAGGCGGCAAACGGCGGATAAGCGACAAAAAACTAAAACATAATTCACAAGCAAAATGGAATCACAAACAAATCGGACGAAGGAATATTAAGCAGGAAAGAGAGAGTAGTACTTGTTGAAGATTCAAAAATGATTTAAGGGAAAAGAAGGGTAAAAGGAATTTATGGCCTGGCAAGGAAATCAAAGCGACATGAGTTGAAATGGCGCCAATTGTGTCACATGCCTCTCGAAGTAATGTCAAGCACCACGAGCCTCCCGAAAAACCCACGCGCCAATCAGCGAAGGACACGTAGAACAAATCACGCGCCCGTGCGAAGTTTAGCGTTCCTAAAAAGCCATTCAGAAACCATCATTATTCACCGCAAATATAACCATTCAAATCATGCCACGTATAAAAGAAGTCGAAGCCATGAACGTGAAACAAGACATGTCGATTCTTTCTCCTCAAATGCTCGAGGATGACGAACTGGGTGGGATACTGTTGTAGGTGGACCTCACTTTGGATTCAGCCCATATGGCTTCGATAGGCGCACTAAACACTTTACAGAACAAAGCGTTCATCCGCGGCCTTTAGACGTCCTCGGCATTCGGCATGCATCAAGACGCTGCGACGTCCTGACGGTCTGTGAATAAGCATAGTACTCGTGCACGTCTTCGGCCAATTAATGCGCATTTAATGCGTTGATGTAATTTCACCTAACCACTACCTAGGTATAGCCGCTCTGAGAACATTAAATGTTGACAACCCGATAATTCGGCGGACATGCCCCGAGGTAATGATTCCCTACTCCCGAGCCCACATGCTACGATCACAGGTCAGCATGGACACCATAGCGGAGAGAAAAACAAACCAAAGACACCTTAGCTATAAAAGGGGACGTTTGGGACGCCGAGCAAAGGGGCAAAAAAGAGAATTCTCTCTCGAGAACTTAGAACTTCGAGCATCATATTTATCACTCTAAACGAGAATCCAAACCCGTTCTTATAATCTCATTTACACTTTGATCAATAAACATGGTGCTAATCTCACCACAAACATATAGTTTCCTCCATATATAAGTCAAAATTAATTGATCCGAATTTGATGTAAAATTTATTGCTTAAATTGAATGACCTATAATTTTTCACCCGTTATTAACTCTTTTCCATTCCCACAAGTATTTTTTCTCTTTTACTTCGATCGCAGGACTTGTAATAGACTTCTCTTTCATCTCCTCAATGTTACTCATTGATTAACTTTACAGTATATATTCTACAAAAAAAAATCTTATATACCAAATTAAAGTATGTTAATTACATATATAAGCTTCTATCAATTTAGAAAAATATCAACTCTAACCTAAATGTCATACTATCAATCTAACAAAATCTATGTAGATTAAAACTAATTATTGTTTTCAAAACCTAAATAATAAACCATCAACCTAACAAAATCTAAATTTAATCAACTAACTTCTAAAATTTATTCTCAAATCACATCCTAAATAATAAACATCTATATGCAAAACCTACCTATAAACATATAATAATGAACTTAACTACAAAATAATAGAGAAAAAAAAAACTTACCGCACACTCTTGGATGGAAAGGAGGATTCAGGCGAAAGCTAAAAATGATCGAGAGAGCCTTATATACAAAAATTCTCGACAAAAGATTTCGTGCAGAATTCATCGGAAAACAATTTTTACAATATAAATTAGATATGTTTTCAATACGATAAGTGGTAAAACATCTAGTATGTTGGAGGTGGATCCGAAATTTTACTTCACTCCACGGGAAATAATGGCAAAATTCTAAGTATTGAACTCAGCAAGAATATCAAAGTCTCAACTCAGAAGAATTCCTTCACAGAAGCACGCTGAAGCTTGAAGGAAGTCGGCCGACACATCAGCAAACAAAGAAATGGAAATTTTCCTATTCCGACATAGAAAATTTCCGAAAATCTAGCAAGAATCTTCTAGATACGACCTTATCTAAAAATTTGTATATTTTTCTTTATTCAATCTACTTTGTAACCACCTCTATAATCTATAAATAGAGGAGTGGATCCTTCAAAAAAGGTATCGGCTTTTTGGATACACACACTAAGCTAGCAAACTGTACTCGGCAACCATCTTCTTCTTTGCAATACACTTCTTTTCTTTAAAGCTCTCAATAATCATTTCCCAATCTTCCTTCTCTTTTATCAGAATTTCGGATTTAGCCCTTTGTGCTAGATCCGGTTCGAACATAGTATTTATCCAGATGGATTAATTCTATCTAGAATTCCAAATCCATTCTCGACGGTGAACAAGACTTAATCCTAAAAATTCCAGAGGAACTTCATTTTTACCTAGAATTATATCAGAAATTAAATGCATCCTTGTAGTGATGAGGTTAAAAATAACATCGAATGTAGCTACTTCAGTAGAGAAAGTGGCAGTTTTGAATCAATTTTAATTTCACTGATAGATCTGATTTATGCAAATAACCAAGCATCAACCAAGGATGAAGTAATCCAAGAGGCCTTCTTTGGGACAATAACTGAGGCTTGATTTATTTGACTGGGAGACAGAAACAGACTCAGAGACTCCAAACTTCTAGTATTTGGTCCGAAAACGGAGACACGAATAATTACATCATGTAATGAATGGGCCTATGAAGAATAACCAAAGACCAACGGGGGGGAGACATCGAAGGAATTCTTTACACATGAACAAGGAGTGCATGCGAAAAGAAAGATGGTGGAGGACGAAGTAACCATCAGCTCACCCAAAAGGAGGAACCTTAACCTCCAAGAAAACACTGATCCAACTCTCGGATCATCATTGAACTCTGTTCAAACTCGTGAGGATAATCGAAAAGACTCTTGAGAAGTTGCTGCCCTCCCCGGTCCGCCTCAAGGACCACTTTCGATCAAAAATTTGGTGTACAACATGATAGTGCAATTTGAGGCTTCTGACCGAAGAAACTCGGAAAGATTTGACAGAATTGACTCTCGATTAAAAGAGAGTAGCCTCCCGTCTACGCAAAACAACAAGCCAGATAGAGAAATATTGGCTAGCGTCCAGAGAAATCTGCTTGGAGTAGTGTCGACTCCGCAAACAACCAATGTGACAGGACTAGGGCAGTCTACAACTCAGAACGCGACAGGGCAACAAGCGATCCCATCAAGCTACCATCAGTGTTTGAAAAATCTGACAAGTGAAGGAGTTTACACGCTTCAAGGAGATCAGAAGATTTCTTGGACATGTTTTATCGCCGAGTTAAAGTTACGAAACAAGTCCTGCATGATCACATCAACTGTGAAAAGCAAAGCATTGTTGGAATCTCCCGTTCCAGAAAAACCAGACCAATCTAGCGTCGAACTCATGAATATCGACCTAACAGACTCGTCTAAATACGTCAGCATTGGGGTCAACTTGAGTAAGCTGATACGAGACAAGTTGATCCAAATTCTAGAACAAAATGTAACGACATTCGCATTGTCTTTCAAAGATATGCCTGGAATCAATCCAAAGATTGCGAGCCACAGATTGAATGTCGATCTGACTTACAAGCCCATCAAGCAGAAACGAAGAAAGCTAGGGCCAGAAAAAACAAAGGCTGTAATTGACGAGGTCAAAAAGCTAACCAAAGCCAGGTCTGTCGTCGAACTTCAATATCCGGAATGGCTAACTAATCTGGTAGTCATTCCCAAGAAGAACAGAAAGTGGCAAGTATGTGTAGACTTCACCGACCTCAACAAAGCTTGTCCGAAGGATAGTTTCCCACTGCCAAATATCTACAGAATTGTCAAAGCAACTTCTGGAAACGAACTCCTTTTATTTATGGACGCCCTCTCGGGATATAATCAAATTTGGATGCATACCGACGACATGGAGAAAACTTCGTTTATCACAGAGCGAGGAACTTACTGCTACAAAGTTATGTCATTTGGTTTGAAGAATGTCGAAGCAACTTACCAGCGATTGGTCAACAAGATGTTTGACGACCAACTCGGACAAACAATGGAGGTTTACATAGATGACATGCTAGTCAAGTCTCTGAAAGCAGAAGATCACATCGACCATCTAGCACATTGTTTTCAAACCTAGAACAAGTATCAGATGAAGCTCAATCCGGCAAAGTGCACCTTCAAAGTAACCTCAGGAAAATTTCTCGATTACATAGTCACTTAAAGGGGAATCGAAGCAAACCCCAAATAGATTAAGGCGATCCAAGAGCTACCTTCTCTGAAGAACAAATGATAAGTCCAAAGACTAACCGGCCGAATAGCCGCCCTAAACTGATTTATCTCACGTTCAACAGATAAAAGTCTTCCATTTTACAACTTGTTGTGGAGAAATAAAGAATTCAAGTGGGATGAGAAGTGCGAGAATGCCTTTTCCGAGTTAAAAAAGTATCTTTCGACTCCGCCAATTCTTGCAAAACCTGAAGATGGAGAACCACTATACTTATACATTGCAGTATCAGCATAAGCAGTGAATAGAGTGCTAATTCGAGATGACAGAAGAACTCAGCACCCAATTTTCTACACAAGCAAATTTTTGGACGGAGCCGAGTCCAGATACTTGACTACGGAGAAACTCGCACTAGCAGTAGTAACCTTGGCAAGGAAGTTACGACCTTACTTCCACTCTCACACCATCATTGTGTTAACAAACCACCCACTACAAACAATACTACATAGTCCAAACCAATCCGGAAGATTGACGAAGTGGGTTATCAAGTTAAGTGAATATGATATCGAGTTTAAGGGAAGAACAAGTGCAAATTCTCAAGTACTGGCTGATTTTCTAATTGAACTGCCCCCGACATAGAACCTCTCGAGTCAAACAAAGCTCTTCAAACTTGGAAGATCTACGTTGACGGATCATCATCACAACACGGCTCAGGAGTCAGAGTCTGACTTGAAATCCCGACAGAAGAAATCTTGGAGCAATCGTTCTGATTTGCGTTTCTAGCGTCCAACAACGAGGCATAATATGAAGCATTGATCGCAGGGATCAGACTAGCCAAAGAGATCCGAGCAATCGAAGTCGAATGTTATTACGATTCCCAACTGGTAGTCAACCAAATGAATGGAGACTATGATACAAAGAACGATCGGATGGAAGCATACCTCAAAGTCGTCAAAGAGTTGACAAAGGATCTGAAATTCAAAGTAAACAAGATTTCTCGGTCTGAGAACACTTCAGCTGACGCCTTAGCAGCTCCCGCATCCACGACAAATCCCGTTCAAAGACAAATAATACCAGTCGAAAGTATAGACCGACCGAGTATAAGCTTACCGAAAGGAGATGTTGAACTCGTCTCGACAATTACTGATACTCCAGATAACTCTGACACTGAGATGCCAGATATTGAATAGTCCAGCGAACAGAAGATCGATTGGCTAGACGAAATCTTTGTGTACATTATGGATGGAGAAACGCTAGATGACAGATAGGCAGCTCGTCGACTTAAGGCCAAGTGCGCTTCATGCTTGTCATGACGGATTACTTTTCAAAGTGGGTTAAGGGAGATGCTTATTCTCACATCAAAGACAAAGAAGTAGTCAAGTTCGTGAGGAAAAGCATCATCTGCCGACATAGGCTACCTTACGAGATTGTAACAGACAACGGATCTTAATTTATCTCGGCAAAGTTCACTAACATTTGTTCCAGGTGGAACATCCAAGTGAGCAAATATACTCCTCGAAACCCACAAGGAAACGGACAAGCAGGGGTAACGAACAAGCAGATCATAGATGGTATAAAGAAAAGGCTTTCGAAAAAGAAAAGAAATTGGGCTTCCGACTTAGATGGCGTGTTATGGTCACATCAGACAACGCCGAGACGCTCAATCGGACAAACTCTATTCTGTCTTTCTCATAGAATGGAAGCAATGGCCCCAGCAGATGTAGTGGTACCAACTTTGCGTCGAGAACGTGTTCCCGAAGACGAAAATTCAAATAATGAAGCAATGGAAACTAGCATCGACGAGTTGGAGGAAGCACGCAATGAAGCACTTCTTCGACTACAGAACTATCAACAGCAAGCTGCAAAGTACTACAATAAGAAAGTGCATGGAAGATACTTTGCAGTAGGAGATCTACTACTCTAAAAAGTGTTGAAAACACAGCTGAACTCATGGGTAAACTCGGCGCCGACTGGGAAGGGCCATATATCATCTACAAAGTCATAAAACCCTGAGTCTACAAGATCGCGACTATGGAAGAAGAGATGATTCCACGAAGTTGGAACTCCATCAACTTGAAGCAGTATTACTATTGAAGACACTCCAACTTGGCGACTTAGATGTGTTACTTGACGAATCCACATCTACTTAATTATGTAATCAGAACTACATCTTGGCTTGATCCCTGCGGGGTACGTAGGTAGTCTTCAGGTGCAGCTAAAACTAAATAAAATTTTCATAAGTTCCCATCTCGGGTTCGGCAAAAAAAAAAAATGTTACACCCTAACTCCCAAAAAAGACGAGATCAAATTCTCGCGAAACAAAGTACAACTATACATACTTTCACACAGAATTTACCGAGATCAAATTCCTGAAAAACATTCAAAGCCGAGTTTTAAAACCTCACTAGGTCGAAAAACCCCGCTTTATAGCCGAGTCTTAAAACCTCACCGAGTCAAAAAAATCCCGCTCTATAGGCCGAGTCTTAAACCTCACTGAGACGGAATTCTCGTTAATAATAAAACCAAGTCTCAAACCCCATGTAAGCCGAGACCCAATTTCTCGCAAATTCAAAAACCGAGACCTAGTTTTCTCAAACAAAATACAATATCTAATTCTCACATTTAGCCGAGACCAAGTTCTTGCAATTACGAGATCAAATTCTCGCCAAAAGACAAAGTGTAGCTTTGTACAGATTTTTCGAGAATAAATCCTCAACAAAGGCGAAACATAATTTTGTACAGAATTACAAGATCAAGTTATTGCCAAAAGACAAAGCATAGCTTTGTACAGGTTTTCCGAGGTGAAATCCTTGACAAAGACGAAACATAGTTTTGTACAGATTTGCGAGATTAAGTTCTCAAATAAAGACAGAACATAGTTCTGTACACGTAAACAAAATTTTCTCAATAAAAACAAAACCAACATTGTTATGAAGATTATTTCCAAGGTCAAAATTCTTAAAACTAAAACTAAGTCTTAAAATCTCAGCTTTAAACACCAAACAGTGAATTTTCTCTTCCTAACAATCGGGATCGAAGTCTCAAACTTTGAAGAGAAACTTAGCTAACGCACGAAAATAAAAAAAGACCTTGAGAATTAAATTTCGTACTTGTCTGATTATCATACAAAATTACGAGATAATTTTTTTTATAACAAATTCTCATGTTCGGATTTCGAAGTCAAAACGAATTAGAATATCATATTACAAAATAACAATGTTGTTCATTATACAGGTAAATAATTACAAGGCAATTGCCGATTACAAGGATCAAAGAGGACTTATAAAAAGTCAAACTATGATTACAAGAATTAAAGAGATGAATTATAAAAAGCCGAATGGCGGTTACAAGAATCAAAGGGATGACTCTGAAAAATACAAAAATTCAGACAAAAAAGAGGAATACTAATTCCTAGTCTGATCTTTGCCTTTCGACGCTTCCCGATCTCGAACACCATAACGACCAAGTCTCCAGGAAGTAGCGGTGTCAAGTTCTCCCTGTTGATAATCTCTTTGGACTCGTTCACCTTAGTAGTCATCGATTCAACAACTGCTGAAGGGATGTTGACACCCCAAGCGGAAAGCAATTCAAGAGCATTCTTCGACCCAAGATATTGGCATAAGACAACCGGGCCTCTAGGTTCATATCCAAATCGTTAAACCAAGCAGCAATTCGGTTGAAGCGCTCGGTAAATTGATCATGAAGATCTTGAAAGATTTTCTTCTTCTCGTTATTTAGAATCTAGCGAAGTCGGGAGTCGAAATTCTCCCTCATAGAGTCCAACTCGGTTTGGAGCCCCTGGAGCATATCACTGGCCTTCTCGGTGGACTTTAAAGTCGTGTTCTAATCCGACTCAGTGCACTTAAGCGACTCCGTCAAAGCCGCATTTTGTTCCACCAACCCGATGATGTTTTCACGCTCTACTTTCAACTCGTTTTTCACGCGAGCAAGTTCCTCTTTGGTGGCAGTGAGTCGGGACCTTACCTTCACTACTTCAAGTTGAGTTTGGCCAGTTCGGCCAGAATTCCTCTGGACATTTCTATGCAGGTTAGCGTGGAATCTCTCGTGCTGCAACATAATGTTGTTCAAGAAGGCAATGAACTACAAAGACTTCGAAAAAGCAGAGTTAGAAGATTTAAAGCGGAAATAACGATGAAACAAAACTCGGAAAAAGAACTCACCCGGAACAGCAAATAAGCAGCCTCTATTGTATTCCTCCTGATTCTCCATTTGATCCGAAGAAGGGAGACGCTCTAATGAAGTCCAGATCTGACACATCAAAATAGCACACTCCGTCCGAACTCCAAGATCGATCTCGAATTAGAGTGGTCATGGGTAAAGCGGAAGTCGGGAACACTTCTTCCTCTCCCTAAGAAACATCGGAAGCATCACCTCAAGTAACAACACCTATAAGAGTAATCCTAGGTGGATAAGCCCTTTACCTTTTCACAGGTCACGAAGTTCCACGATCAGAACTTGAAGGGACTTCAATAATATCTCGAGTCGGTGCGGTAGAAGATCGGGTAACCCTAGAAGATCCTCTAGAAGGACGAGCCTCCATTCCATCGAGAGCAACGTTCAAACCCTCTTCAATATTGGGAAGTTCAAAATCATCAAGATCCATTTTTGGCTTGAGAAAAGTGCTTTAAGTATATCAGAAAATTTTTGAAAATCGGAAGAAAACTATGAAGAAAGAGATAAAAACGAAGTTGGAAAGATTAATCGCAAAAATGAAATGAATGGTAAAAGAAGAATGGCGCGGTATTTGTAGGAATTTACCGCGCCAAATAATAATAATTACTCAACGCGCACAAACCAAGGAAACCGCTTTAAAGAACCTAATCGCAGAATGACACGTGGACCAAAGATTCTAGAAGCGGAAGAACTTCTCGACTCAGAAACTCGGCAACAGTTTTTCGAGTCTGGGGGGACAATTGGTGGAGGTGGATCCGAGATCCTACTTCGGTCCACGGTAAACAATGGGCAAAATTCTAAGTATTGAACTCGGCAAGAATATCGAAGTCTCAACTTGGAAGCACGTTGAAGCTTGAAGGAAGTCGGGCGACACGTCAGCAAACAAAAAAATAGAAATTTTCCTATTCCGACATGGAAAATTTCCGAAAATCTAGCAAGAATCTTCTAGATACGATCTTATCTAGAAATTTGCATATTTTCCTTTATTCAATCTACTTTGTAACCACCTCTATGATCTATAAATAGAGGAGTGGATCCTTCAAAAAAGAGATCGGCTTTTTGGACACACACACTAAGCTAGCAAACTGTACTCGGCAACCATCTTCTTCTTTGCAATACACTTCTTTTCTTTAAAGCTCTCAATAATCCTTGCCCGATCTTTCCTCTTTTATCAGCATTTCGGATTTAGCCCTTTGTGCTAGACCCGGTTCGAACATAGTATTTATCCGGACGGATTTATTCTATCTAGAATTCCAAATCCATTCTCGACGGTGAACAAGACCTAATCTTAAAAATTCCAGAGGAACTTCATTTTTTTCTAGAATTATATCCGAAATTAAATGCATTCTTGTAGTGATGAGGTTCAAAAATAACATCAAATGTAGCTACTTCAGTAGAGAAAGTGGCAGTTTTTAGTCAATTTTAATTTCAGTGATAGATCTGATTTATGCAAATAACTAATCATCAACCAAGGATGAAATAATCCAAGAGGCCTTCTTTGGGACAATAACTGAGGCTTGATGTTGGATTCTCCGACTGGGAGACAGAAACAGATTCAAAGACACCAAACACCAAACTTTTAGTACTTGGTCCGAAAACGGAGACACGAATATTTACATCATGTAATGAATGGGCCTATGAAGAATAACCAATGGGTTTACAACAACACTTAATTTTATAAGTGGCCTAATTTTTCTCTTCCACTAAATTTTATATGGTTTCAAGTATAATTCTAAACTGTACTCACCAATTGAATTGTTTCCACGTAACTTTTAGCCATTAAAAAAACAACATATGAGGCTATTGTGCTATCGATTGGTTATTGACTATAACCAAAGGGTCAAATATAAAATGATAATGAATTTAACAAAAAGTCAACCTCAGAAAATTTGGCCACTCAGTTTTTTATATTATTATTTATTAAAAGTATGAGAAACAAAGAAAATAAAAGATATCACAAAAGACAAGAAACTTTTGGAGTGGAATTGGACTCGGATTAAAAGGGATAAATTTCTGAAAAAATAAATAGCGCACCAAGAAACAATAATAAATCAATTATACAGGCGTGATTATTGATTAATACTTTAAATTATCTTTTTTTAAACCAAAAGTTAGAACCAATATGGAATCCGAACCTTTTATAATAGCTAGGTTTCGTGTCACCAAAAAAGCAAGCATCATTTTTAAATATAAAAACATATGTTAATAGTAAGTACTACAAGATAAATGATATTATGAAAAATAACAAACAAAAAAAAAAGATAAATCAAATACATGAATCACTTGGCGGGTTCTTGTTCGGTAATTTGGAACTCTACAAAATATACATATAATCTAGTATATTGCCCCTTCTTTTGTTATGAAGAAAAGATAATAATGTATTAATCAACAATCACGCTTGCATATTTAATTATATTAACATATCCAAGTTAATTTAATATATTTGGCTTGGCATCATGTGTCCACTTTTTATAATAATTGGACCCCAAAAAATAATTAAAAGAAATAAACCCTATTGCTCCTTGTAAACCTTCTTTTTTAGCCCTAGGTTTTGTTTTGTGCTTACTTATATATTTTGAGAATCCCAAGTCTTAATACGATGGTAATGATAGGACATGCAGGTAGAAAGCAATCAAATAAATGTGATCTTAATCACCTACTAATTTAGTTTAGCCTTAGTTTTCTATATCATCTAATTTTCTCCATTTAGGCCAAATATTATGTATTTTTTTGTTTCATAATAATTATTTTTGGTATTGATAAAACAAAATAGGAAAACTTTTGGTCGGCAAACTAACATCTTTATTAAAGGCAGGAGAGCAAAAGAACAGAGTTGGTCAATCCCAATGTCGCATTAGGAATCAATCAAATAATTGGCTTCTCTCGATATATATCAACCCAAAAAGAAATTATTTGAAAAAGAGACGAAAGATGTTTGATATATTGTAGTAAGAAAATTAAGTTGTCGAATGTAATTACCGTATAAGAGTAGCTAGTGATTACTTCACTTAACAACAACATAACTATATATATATAGCTCTTTTGTGTTGTTTATAGGTTGGCTCAAATACCAAGTCCGACTTTTGCATGTAGCTTTTGGCCATGTATCTTCCTTGAAAAATATATACCGTCTGGTTGATTGGATGGCATTTGAACAAATCAATTGAAAAAAAATGAGCAGTTGAAACGTATGTTATTTGAAAATAAGAGGTGAAAGATAAGGCTTGACAAAAGAAGTAAGAAAAATTGTTTGAAAATTAAGGTTAATTGATGATAATACAGTAGTTGAATAATGTAATTAAATAATGTTTAGTAAACTTCTCTGATACAAACGATTGTTATTTCCAAAACTCATAAATAAGCCTATAAATAACCTATAAATAAGTCCAAATGATTTTTTGAAATGTTGTTTTTAAATACTCGTTTGAACTATTGATTTCAAACGAAGTACTGATTTATTAACAAAATAAGCATTAACAAAATAAGCATATCGTTTGCAAACAACTTTGTCGATACTATCAATTTAAGCCATATAGATGTTTTACACTAGTTTGTTCCAAACTATATATCCACAATTTTTTTTTAATATGGAGATAAGAGTGATGTGGGGAAGCCTAATATCTCCAAAACAGAAATTACCAATCAAGTATTGAGGTTTGACTCTTAAGTCTTACTAATATATAAAACATTTTGACTACTAATAATTGGTTCATATATGCTATCAATTAGTTAGTTGTGATCTACATGTCGTGTAGTCCACAATTATAGTCCTCTATACATTCTTTGCTTTTATAGAATTTTCACTGATAATAATATATTTGAAGATCGGTCCTAGTTACCAAAAACTGGTGGCAATTGTTCATATAGAAGTCAAACACAATTTCAATTTGACGTACGATCTTACGCAGACCGCATATAAGACATTTCCTAGCTTAAAGACATATAAAACTATATGTAATATAAAATGAGCTTAGTGGAGATACCCCACTCCCATATAATATTGTCACCACCACTGATCGTATCATATACACTTTATATTCTCTAAATAACATATCCTCTAGACTCTTAAAAACCAAACAAACAAACAAATAAACAAAAAAGAAAGAAAAGAGAAAAAAAAAAAAAAAATTTTGAAGAAAGGAAATGTTAAGAGAAGAATGTACACCGAGTTCATCGTGGTGGGAAGATGTTCAACATCATCATAATGATCATGCAAACTCGATCAATTCGACGTCGTTTTACCATAAGAATAGTAACAATAACTCAAACACAAACGTTAGCTGTGAAGAAGATAATCTCTCGATATCGACTGTTAACGCTTCAAGTCGTTTGGAGCTAACCGGTGAATCCTCCAATCATCACTCTCTGTCAGTTCAAAATCAGCCTGCTTCCTCCTCTGATGAGTTGCTTCGAGACCATGTCGTCTCTTCTCATAATCATCTATGGAGTCTTGCTTTCTTGTAAGTACATATACTTACAACTATATTCATCTTTCCTTTTCAAAAAGAAGAAAAAAAAAAACTATATTAATCTTTGAGTTGTTTGTTATTACTTGAAATCAACAATAGCTGTTGTAGATTCAAAGTTTTAGTTTGAAAATTAAAGTTCTACTTAATAGTTATTCATTAAAAAAATTGTTTGTTTTTCTAAATGGATAATTTTAGACTTGAAAAATAGAATTTTTTTTTTAAAAACATTAAAAACAAAAGAGAGGTCTAAAAGTTAAGTTTATAAAAGTGATCTTAGTAGCTCTTTTGAATTATTGTTCCCCAATATATGATTTAACGTTTGATTGGTGAGGGTATGCCTATAATTTTGAGCTTATGATTCACTTTTTTTAATGGACCAATCAAAGATGTTTATTATTATATAACAATAAGAAGTTGTAATTTGTTAAAACTCTAGTATTTTTTGCAACTTTTAAGTAAAGTATGATGTTTATAATTTTTACAATACTTTTTAAAATGTCATTACTTTAAAAATTATAAACAAAAAGGTAAAACAACCATCATTATCTCGTATGTTCTTAATCTTTTTTTTTTTCCTAGCACTATTGTTCCGTAGTCTTTCGTCAAAAAATTGGCAAATTTGGATTTTTCATGTGTATAGAAAGACTACTCATCTTGCAGATGAGTTAGCAAACTATACTTTTAGTTTACCATTAGGATTTTATGCTTTTCATGTTCAATCAGTTGTAGTTCAGTCCTTAATGCTAGAAGATATTGATAGTTTGTCTCATCCTTGATAGGTCGTTTGTAGTTTATATGCTTTGAGTTTGAATAAATTTGGAAGTTTTTTACACTTTCCCACAAATATTTTATCAAGATATTTAAAATGTATTTTTTTCTTATTTTAAAAGTAAAATCAAGAATTCAGCATACAAATTGAGAAAAGAAAAAAAAAAATTTGAGCTCATATTTACCTAAAATTTATTATATATTTAGACAACACTTTGATAATAACATATACAAATGGACAGGCCTAATAGAAGCTTAGGAGATCAAATGATGGATCAACAACATCATCATCATCACATAACATCTTCGAGAAATTCATCAACAACATCAGAATTACCATTCGAGCCACCATGCGATAACTCCAATAACGGTTGGATCTACGACACAAACCAAGTTAGGTACGATCAAAACAGTGAACAACGTCTGTCAAAGTTAACGGATCTTGTAGGCAAGCACTGGTCTATTGCACCACCGAATAATCCGGACATAAACCATAACCAGCTTCATCATCACTTCAATCATGATCATTCTCAAACAACCAACAACGTTTCTATGTATAGACAAGCCTTGGAAGTGAAAAATGAAGAAGATCTTTGTTACAATAATGGCTTAAATGTTGGTGGTTCCTTGTTCCATGATCCTATAGAAAGTTCTAGACGTTTCCTTGATATAAGGTTAAGTAGACCATTAGCTGATATTAATCCATCGTTTAAACCATGCTTTAAGGCCTTAAACTTATCTGAGTTTAACAAGAAAGAACATCAGACAACTTCACTGGTACGTATTCGTTATCAAATCTGATTCTTTTGCTGCTGTTTGTACCATTCAACTCCACAAAACAATTTAAAATTTTGATATTCTTCGATTATGCTAATGATTGGAAGCTACTATTATTGTAGGCAACAGTGTTGGAAACAACAAACACCAGAAAAAAGAGAAGATGTGAAGATATTCCCGATGAGGTCTCTAAGAAGGCCAAGGGCGGTGGCACCAATACACTTTCGCCGGAGAAGGTAATATATTCTATACAATATAATTATGTTATGTGATCAAAAAAAACAAAAGAATCTACGTAAAGAATAAAACTATACGTTGAGAAACACATGAATTTGATGATTAAATTGTTTTGGTACGTATTTATTTTGATAATAATGTTTAATTTTTTTGTTTGATGGAATTTTCTTTTGGAATATGGATAATCGATTTTTTCTAGTATTGTTGAGAAAAAGTATATAAAATAGTCATTTTCTTGGTATATAATTTATAGTTATTATGGGGAAGTGACTTTGGTTGTGTTGAATATCAACTTCACCGGTGTTTGACTCCAATAGTCGCGTAATGAAATTATAATAGTTCTTATCATTGTTTGAGAGTAATGAAATTTTTTAATTGAATCACATTGGGTAGAAATTTTTTTAAAAAAACGTCATTTTACATTGTGTTCGAATAATAAATGGCAGGAATTACCGAAAGCCAAGCTTCGAGACAAGATCACAACTCTACAGCAAATCGTGTCTCCCTTTGGAAAGGTACTCCAATAAAAAATTACATATATAGTTTCTATTTTTTTCTATAATACAAGAAATAAACTAAGACACATATGGTTTGAAAACATTTCAGACAGATACTGCTTCCGTACTCCAAGAAGCGATTACTTATATAAATTTTTATCAAGAGCAAGTAAAGGTACGTATAAATTCATTATACAAACCATTAAATTACGAAAGTCATAACTGTTTTATTTTAGTATCAAATGTTAGATTTTTCTTTATACCGTTGTATATACATATACAAGCATACCTTAATTTGATTAAAATGCAGTTGTTAAGCACTCCATATATGAAGAACTCATCAATGAAGGATCCATGGGGAGGATGGGAGAGAGAAGAACACAACAAAAGAGGAACAAAACACTTAGACTTAAAGAGCAGAGGGCTTTGTTTGGTTCCGATTTCTTTCACACCAATCGCATATCGCGATAACAGTGCAGCTGACTACTGGAGTCCTTCCTATAGAGGTTCTTTGTATCGTTGATTATGAGTGAAATCAAGTGGCATAGTTATGAAATATGTGTAGTGGATGATTTGATTATATATTGGTAGTAAGTGATGTATAAACCATTCAAAACATCATCAGTGATATTTTGCAATGGAAGAACATAAGAACATGTATTGTTTTTATGTTCTGATGTTTGCTCTCCACTTAGGACTCATCACTGATGTTTTTGAGTAGTTTATCACTTATTATCAATATTTAATCATTAGAGTCAAAAATTTAAAGATTTGCAGTTGTTCCTTGAAACATAAAACATTGTGATATGGTCATATATAGAAAATCATGAATATTGGGGTATAACTTAATTAGGTATACTTGTGCAATACAAATGTTTTTTGAGATGGCCTTATTCTCAACCATTTGATTGAGATGTTCCATTATAATTGTGATTTCATTTGGTAATCTATTTTGTTTACAAAACTAACTTTAAATTGAAAGAATCTTCAACAAACCAAGAGTTGTATGCTTTTCTTTTCTGTTAAAGTTTTTCCTTTTTGTTTAAGCTAACTAATTATTTGTGTTTTTTGCATCATTTTTAAGATTGTTCTTTTGTATGATTTAGCTGGATTCGATGTCAAATTAGTAACTGGACTTCAAATAAGACAAAATGAACTGGGCTTTTATATAGTGGGCCGATGCCTTTACAGAACATGAGACTTACTGCAAATCAAAAACATGAGCATACGATTTTTGGGGAAATGAGCAATAATAAGTTAATAACATGCTAACTCTATCCTCTTTGATTTTTTTGAAAAAACTTGATTGGTCTGAAAGTTCACTTCAATAAAAATTTATCCAAACCAGTTGTATATATTGATTTTCAAATTTGGATCACCAAAATAAATTTAGAAACGACTAAATATTTTGGTGGCTAAATATTTACATTAGTAATTATTTTCACTTGTGTTTGAGCCTAAATAGCCATATAACTCTCTATAATGTGATATGAATTATCGATTAGAATTTATCATTCCAACTAATAATAAATAATAATCCACAAACTTATAAAATATTGTTTTTGATAACTTTTTAAGTAATCAGTTGCAGCTAGTGATAGGAAGTTCAAGCCCACCACATAAACCTTCCTTTTACTTTATTTATTAACCTTAATTTGTCTATATGAAATTAAGTATAAGTTAATTTAACTTTTTTCGTAATTGAGATTGACGTAATGATATCCGAAATGAAATATTAACGTTATTATAAGGATCTTTAATAAATTGCAATAATTTCAGTAGATTGATATTATAATAAATGAATGTTACAACCAAGAAAAGGGTGAAGCTCCCCAACCGGCCATAGCGACGACAACTGCAGAATAATAATGCACTTTGATTCATTCGATACATTATAATAAAAAGACAAACTATCTCAGATATTCCCTCTAACAATCAATCACATACAAATCCAAAACCAAATCAATAAACAACTTAGATTGGAAAATTTCAGGAGTTAATTATGTGTTAATCTACCTTTTTTATATATATTTACGACATTATAAATACACTTAATTCCGATAACAAACCAGTCCACATGACGAAAGTATGCAGATCTACTTATACGAAATATACATATGATTGAACGTTTCAAATACGCATATAATTCAATAATTTTGATTCTTTATATCTTGGACTCCATCTTTTCGTGTGGATATTTTCAGCTATTTAGCTAGTTGTTATCAATGATGGCATGACGTGTAGATTAATGACCCCATAAAGAATTTTACAACAATTGACATTTCGCATCAGTTTATTTATAGGAAACATATCAAATAAAGACCTTTTCTAAAGTAAGAAAACAAAAAGCCGACATCACTAAGATACTAATACTCGATATAATCTGATTCTAACAAAGCATATCATTAATGTGTATACTTTATAATTTGACTTATGTTATAATGCTTCTTGATTTGAACATCGAAAGTCCTTACACCACAAGTATCTTTTTCGATGGTTTGTTTTCGTGATGCTTAAGTTATGATCTCCGATAGTCAATGTTTAGCCAAATTTTCCATAGATCCAATAACTAAAATTGTACACGACCACAGTTTATATGTAGGGAAAAAAAGTTAATTAATTTAAAAATTGAAAGATGTATATAGAGAGAAAAAATTTAAAAATATATGAGAAAACATTAAGAAGTGTAGGAGAGCAGAAGAATTTTTTTTTAAAACAAATTTCTTTCTTCCTTCTTGTCAAGGCCAACTCCTCTGCCATCCATATTCTCTTGTAACGTTGGACATAATAACCAAAACCAACGAGTTGAACCAAATTTTTGGTTCGGTTTGGTTTTGATTCCAAGATAAAATTGTTTGATTTTAATATCTAAATAATTTTAGATTAGTTCTAGAACCAAAAAGTACCAAAAATGAAATAAAACTAATTAATACTAAAAATATTCTGATTACAATTAACCATATTTTTTTGGGTATTCAATTACTTTTTTTAAGTAACAATTAATATTATTTTGGTACTAATTCGGTTTTATTTTTTCAAAACTTGAAGCAATCCAAATCTAAAAAAAATTTAGTTAATATTTGTGTTTGTTTATGTGATTATTCTTCCTACTATATTATATAGATGTTTTATATTTACAAATAAGAAATCAGTTATTATTATATAAATAAAATAGCGAATGTGAGTAGTTTTTAAATTTTTTATTTTTTATGGCTATATTTTTATTCTTGTTACAGAAATAGTTATTCAGCAAATTAACTATTCAAAGTAAAATATCAAATTTTACATATATGATATAAATAGAGAGTAATACTTTTTTTTTGCTCTGGACCCAATAGACCACTATTTTAATTTCTATTTTTGAGGAAGATAAGAGTTGAACCTTTAATACTGAAGATGCAAGTCAATATATGCCAGTAGACTACATAGATCTTGGATAGAGAGTACTAGGTTAAGTAATTCTGTTATAAATGGTTGTAAAATGGTTATAAATAAATTATGAGAATAATTTTTTAAATTGTATGTCTAAAATTATATGCTGAATTGTTTTTAATCTTGTAATTAGGATGATTAAGCTAATGATTTGGTTATTAGAGCATGATTAAAAGGAGTTTCTTAAGAATAATTTTTTAGCAATATTAAATTAATATTTTAGAGAAAAGGTGTATTTAGAAATTTGTTTTTGGTTAGAATTTCTAAGAGTGATTAATGGTAGTTTCTAAG
>OVAX01001800.1:0-38571 GCA_900406405.1 Lepidium africanum | reverse complement strand
CAGCAAATCAAGCAATATGGCTACAACGCTTGGTGAATGAACTCGGATTCAAGACCAAAAAGGTACTCGTATACTCTGTGATAATCAATCTGCGATTGCTATAGGAAAGCATATCGACATCAAATATCACTTTGTAAGAGAAGCTGAGCAAGAAGGGAAGATCAAAGTTGAGCATTGTCCAGGAGAGTTTCAAGTCGCAGACATTCTAACAAAACCCTTAGGCACATCACGATTTGAAGCTTTAAGAGAAGAACTAGGCGTCATGATGAAGCCATGATCAAGGAGGAGTGTTGGATATGATCAAGTCTTCTTCGTATCAAGCGCATCATACGAAATCTTTCGTATAATTATTATCGTACCTTAGAGCTTTGTATAAACTATAGTTTTATGTTATAATCGAATAGTTGTGTATGTTTGTAAGTTTGTGTCTTTAGGTTTAGGGATGTCTTTAGAAGACATAACCTTTGATTAATAGGTGTGTTGTAAACCATATATACTTATGTTTGATCATTAATAAAGTTGTTGATTTTCGGTTTCTCAAAACGTAAAAACAAAACAGAATTCTCTGTTTTGTAAAACAGAGCAAAACATGAAAACAGAGAAGGAGAAGAGTTTTCGATTTCTAAAGGAGAGAAACAAACTAATGTTTGTTGTTGTTCGATCCTAACACACAAGAGATCAAAGTTCTACAAAGTTAGGGATTTGATTTTGAATGTAGGTGATATCGATGTAAATTTTGAAGTCGAAACTGAATGTAGAGTATGAATTCGAAAATAATGAAAAGGGATTTTTTTCTGGGTTCGAAGAATATTGTTGCGGGTCAGAAATCATGTGTTCGGAATTCTCTGGGTTTAAATTATTGGTTTAGTGGTTTGGTATATAGTAAACCGATAAAGTAAGACAAGTGTCTAGTTAGGTTCCTATTTCCTAGTCCTGTGCATATTGAGACTACTGTTCCGCTCCCATTCCGTAATTCCCCTGTTTTTTGGGAATAAGAAATTCTAATTTTCCGTTCGGGTCTAGAAATAATGTCCAAACAGGTAAGAGAAAGGATCATGAATGGATGTGGGAATTCCTTAAATTCTCGTTGGGTATTTGTTTACGTTAACAAAATGTTACAATATATAGGATTCAAATAATAAATACGTTTCAAATAATAAAGATCAAACCCATAACAATATTTGACTTAAAATTTCACAACTTTACAAAAAATACAAACTAATTAATATAGATATATTAGTATTTTTTGATAAAAAGTGGTAATATTGGTCATTTAATTATAAATTTTAACACTATAGTTTTGTATTTTTGTGTATTAAACATTGGTATATCTTTTATACATTGTTATTTTAGTTATTTTGATTATATAATTTATTATAATACTCTTAATTTTTTTATTCCTCGTATTTCCCAAACTATTTTTCGTAAATGTACCACAATTTTCTGATTTAGTAGGACTTTGGGAATAGTTCGGGAAATAAATTTTGAGTTTCAAATTTCCCATACCATTCTCGATTCCCAAAATTTCCATCCCGTTATGTAGCAGAAATTGTTGGAGAAGTAAATACTTACCGTTCCCAACCCTTACCCGTAATTTCCCGTCACGTGTCCCGTTATGCACATGACTACTACTTCCTAACTTTGAGATCACGCAAAAATAGGTTTTAAACTTTAATCTTGTGAAGATTCTGGTTCTGGTTAATGGTTAAATTTTGGGTGGAAATGGTGCTATATAGATACTTTGAGAGTGGGGAAGTAAATCGTGGATTCAAACGAGAGGGAACCGTAATATAATGGATCACTATCACAAAATCCACTTGTTTTCTCTTTTGTTTTGTAAAAGAAACAACTTGTTTTTATACTCATTGCTTCATTCATTTATTCTAATCTAAGATTTAAGTCTAGATTATTATGTAATGGATCCTTTAAAGGCAATTGATTTTGTAAAGAAACATATGTATTTATTTGCTGACATTATCATAAAATGTTCTTTTTGGTAGGTTATGACTTATAAATATGTCATCACTATAATAAAATATGAGTCGATAACGATCAATTTTATGTGAAATTAAGTCACAATTTTCTGATCATTCTTACATAGATATAAATTCATGTTTCCGGCTCATTTGAATACCCTGAAATGAAAGGTTATGGGAACTTCTCCGTTACAAAAAAAAAAAACTATGAATACGATATCTATTGATTTCAACTGTCAAGTCTTTTTCACTCTGTCCAACAAATCAAATTAGTTAAACAAGTCAAAGAGATTAGTTTTAGATTTTAGATATACGACTTCATTTCATTTTGCATTATCTATGTTCTTTCAATTTATATGTTGATATAATTTGTTTTTCTTTGACGAAATACATATATAATCAACAGGTTTAATGTTTCTTTACGTAGTTTTTTTCCATTCCATTTGGCTATGAATTGGTCTTGTTGACCACTAACAATATATATAATTTTCTTTGCTTCCTACGTATAAAATTATATTATGGAATGTGTTCATATGAGTAATCACCGTGGGCACTGCACCTGCAAAAATATAGGCTTTTTGTGACCCATCAATAGCAGTTCATTGCTCAACATATAATTAATGGCATATTAACAATTATTTGGTCCTACATTACAAAAGCAATCGTTTACATTGAATCAATTATAACATAATAGTATAAGCCTTTCGTTATACGTTTAGAATTTTATGTAGTAGTATCATTTACTCCCCCCGTCTCATTATAAATGATGTTTTAAGTTCAATTCTTTGTCTCAAAATATATGATGTTTTCAATTTTCAATGCATAGTTAATTGTGTTTTTATTTGTTTTGACTATTTGTATTCTGCAGATTAATTTCTAATTAGTTGAATAATCATTAAATAAATTTAAAATAATATTTTTAAATAAAAAAGTTAAAAATTAAATAATTTTTTAATCTATGTGCCACAACCTTAAACAATACTTATTTTGGGACGGAGGGAGTATTATTTATTACGGTTTATGGAAATATGTGCAAAAGAAAATTTGGTTTCGTGAAATTATTGAATAATTAATGAATATAACATAATGATCAAAATGCAAATGGTACAGTAATGAAAACTACACATATATAGGCTTATATCAAATGCCCATGTAACTTACTACACTTACAAAATAAATCTCATAAGTAGAGTAAAATGATTACATTACACGAAGAGGAGGAATGCTCTACTCGTTTTTGAAGAAATTATCAGGATCATACTTAGCTTTAACTTGCATTAATCTCTTCAAATTCCCCAAGAAATATTTGGATCCATAGATCTTAGCTTCTTCCACGTTTGTCTTGCCACTCAGATTGCTTCCAACATCAATGTCTCTGTAATTAAAGAAGGCCTCTCTGGGATTACTTGAGACATAAGGTTCCACAACCTCGTAAAACTCTTTAATCATTTTCAAGCTACTCTCTATGTCTTTTGCATTCATCCATGTCGTAAAGTATTGAATCTTGAACAAGTTTCCTTTCTGGTGAGGAAATGCTGTGGCGGTTGCTGGAATCCGGTCCATCATTCCATCGTAAGGGTTGAATTGCATCCACACAAAAGTCTTGAATTTCAACATTTTCTTCTATAGTTTCTCTAATCCTTCTTTATGGATTGATTTTTTGACATTATCCGATTTGCTCTTGAAGAAATTGTATGGGCTCGATGGTCTATCTAGAAGAATGCTCGTAGGTGTACCGGCCGAATAATCTGCCCAAAACAAGGTCGTGTTAAGCCAGCTCATTTCTTGACAATCTTCACGTCTTTGACCTAATTTAGGCCAGCTCTGGTTTATTATTGCCATTAGCTCATCAGTCCGACCCAAGAACTGAGCATAAAATACAACCGCGATGATTCTCTGGCCGCGTCTTGTTCCATTTGCTACCTGAGGCATTGCTCTCACGAAAAGACTTTCAGGGAATTTGGATGCGACAAGCTGCCACTTGTAGAGAACATCAGTGCCTCCTTGCTCTAATGTTTTGTTAACCCTAAACAGTGTCAAGATCTTTGGAACTTTGACGAGATTGACTTTCCACGAAAGGATAACTCCGAAACTTCCACCGCCACCTCCACAAATCCCCCAAAAAAGATCGTAGCACGATTCAAGAGCTTTCCGTTGACATCAATCAACTGAGCATTAACGACATGATCCACTGATATTCCATATTTTCTCATCAGATTTTCATACCCTCCACCGCTTATATGTCCTCCAGCTCCTAAGGTAGCACAAACGCTAGACGTGAACGCTAAGGTCTGGCTCGCTTCATTGATCTTTATGTTGAGCTCTCCCAAGGTCGCACTAGCTTGGATCCATGCTTTCTTCTTTGACGCGTCAACAGTAATAGACCTCAAATTGTATATATCGAGAATGACAAATGGCACAGAGACATGTAAGAAAGGCCTTCGTAGTCATGTCCGCCACTTCGGATGCGAAGCTGGATACCGTTGACCTTTGTGAAGACCACCGTGGCCTGAATATGAGATACATGTTTGGTCGCAAAGATGGCTAGTAGAGTTTTATAATTAGGGTTTAAGAACCTTTTTTTTTTCGTGTAGGACACGTAAGAATACAAGAATGTGGTCATATTGTCTGCGGTTAAGATATCATTGGTGATTGGATGCTCTGAACTTGTTTGATAGTGAAGGCAACCAATGAAATCTCCAAATTTTGCTTTCGTTACTGATATACATGCATTTTAACCCATTTTAGCTGCACAATTCACATTCGTTTGCATTCATTCTCATAGTATATTCAACATTTTAGAGTCCTTTTAAGATTGCACTGCATTCATTATGCATACACATTGCATTTAGAGCATCTTAGGTACCTTTGAGCTTATTGAAGCATTATGGAGTGGATTTGGCACAAAGACTGTAAGGATCAGTCTAAGACAAAACCCCTGAACAGAAGACCTTGCAAACTGAAAATTTTACACACCTTCCTAGCTCAACTCGTCACCCAGACTCGCTTGTACACCAGCGAGTGCAACCAAGAGGAACCAAGCCAAATTGCAAACTGAAGCATTTGCAGCCTGATTGACTGAGAGAATAACCTGAATCTGTTTTTGTGACTTTCATCCCCAATATAACATATATCTCTTTCAGATCCTTCATGTTAGACTTAGAGCAAATAAATGATTTTGTATCTTGTACTATTTCCAGAGTAGTTCCCAAGATCATCATATCATCTATATACAAGCAGATTATCACAAAGGTTGAGTTGTTACCTTTACTGAAGATGCAAGTATCGCCATCGTTGGTTGTGAATCCAAATTCTTTCAGTGTTGAGCTAAACTTTCCGAACCACTGCTTTGGTGCTTGTTTCAAACCATACAAAGATTTTCTAAATTTACAAACCATGTTTTCCTGTCCCTTTACCTCAAAACCTTCCGGCTGAAGCATGTAAATTTCTTCTTCCAAATCTGCACTTAAGAAGGCTGTTTTTACATCCATTTGATGTACTTTCAAACTGTGAGTTGATACTATTGCCAACAACATTCTTATTAAGCCAACTTAGTCACAGGAGAATATGTGTCAAAGAAGTTGATTCCATGTTTTTGAGAGTATCCCTGCACAACCAATCTTGCCTTAAACTTGTCTATGGTTCCATCCGCTTTGATTTCTTCTTCAAAATCCACTTGCACTTCAAAGCCTTACACCCTTGAGGTAAATCCACAATTTCCCAAGTGTGATTTGAGATTATTGAATCATACTCACTATTGATTGCTTCTAACCAAAACACACAATCTATAAACCTCATTGCTTCTGAGTAAGTTGCTGGATCTTCTTCAATTAGAAAGGTACATACAAACTCTTCAGTCAATTCATTGTATGTGGTTAAGAAGCTTGTTATGAAATCTGAACCAAAGTCATTTGCTACTCTGGCTCTCTTGCTTCTCCTGATCTCTGTCACTAATTCTTCCTATTCCTTTTTCGTAGGTTTCACATCAGAGATCTCTCTAGATGATTCTTGAGTTGTCTCAGTTTTCTCTGAATCTTTTCGAAATGGAAATATATGCTTAAAAAATTCTACTTCTCTTGATTATATAACATGACCGAATCTTTTGCTTTCTTTATCAAATGTCAAACATCTTTAAGTAGCACTTCTTGAAGCATACCCTATGAACACAACATCAACTGTCTTTGATCCTACTGATAATCTCTTAAAGCTTGGTATTCCGATCTTAACCAGACATCCCCACGATCTTAGATGTTTCAGGCTTGGTTTGTGGCCTTTTCCAAAGCTCATAATGTGTTGCTTCTAAACGTTTGTGTGGGACTCTGTTAAGACTATAACAGGCTAATAGTAAAGCTTCTCCCCATATATTAGGTGGCAGACCTGAGCTTATGATCATCGCATTCGTCATGTTCTTTAGAGTCCTGTTTTTCCTCTCAGCTATTCCATTTTGCTGAGGGGAATAAGATGCAGACCTTTCGTGTATGATGCCTTCTTTGATACAGAAAGAATGCATTGATTCACTTTCATATTCACCTCCTCTATCCGATCTAATCCTCTCTATTCTTCTGTCCAACTAATTCTCTATTTCTGATTTGTACTGTAGAAAAGGGTCAAAAATTTCATCTTTTGTTCTTAAGAAAAACACTTCAGTATATCTTGAGTGATCGTCTATAAACATCACGTAATATCGTTTCCCTCTTCTACTCTCTACATTCTTGAAATCAGCTAGATCTGTATGAATTAAATCAAGAAGATTAGTGTTTCGATTTACTTTATATGCAAAAGGTTTTCGAGCATATTTTGCTTCTGCACAAGTTACACATTTAGGCAAAGCATTGCAGAGTTTGTCTTGAATTAAACCAGCTTGACTAAGTCTTTTGATAGATTTCACATTTAGATGTCCAAGTCTATTGTGCCAAATATCAATATCACAGACTAAGTAAGCAGAACCTTTACTTTTCATTTCATTGAGAGTTTCCAATACAAACAAGTTCCCATTACAAAAGGCTTTCCCTATGTAGCTCCCTCCCTTAGTCAAAATCAATTTCCCAGACTCAATTGTTTGCTTGATTCTAGCATTCATAAGCAAAGAACTTAAGATTAAGTTTCTACGCATTGAAGGTACAAGCAACACTTTAGTTAGAGTAAGAGTTCTCCCTGATGATAGTGTCAAATTGACTTCTCCAATTCCAGCTGCATTTACAGGGCTTGCATCACCAAGGAACACCTTGTTCTCCTCGAGTTTTTCCAGTCTTTTGAACAAACTTTTATCATTGCATATGTGTCTTGTTGAACCTGAGTCAATGATCCAATCTATTGTGTCTATAGTGGCATTCACTTCCGTGACAACAGCAACAAAATCTTCTGTTAAGTGAGCCTTTGATGCTTCTGAATCTTTCATCTGTGGGGGCAGTTTGCACTCAATTTTCTTGTGACCAAGCTTATTACAGTTCTAACATTTAACTTTCTTCTTAAAGTCCACAAATTGTTTCACAACATTCTTATCCTTCTTCTTGAATTTCTTGTCTTTTCCCTTAGAACCACTTGCTTGACCTTCCACCAGATTAGCATCATATTTAGAGTATTATGATTCTGTGATATTACTTGTGTAAGTACGATTTGCATCCTCAATCAGTATGTCTGATATCAGCTCTTCTAGTGTCATCTTCTTCATCTCATGCTTCAACTTGCTTCTGTAGTCACTCCAGGATGAAGGAATTTTATCAATCAACACAAGTGCAGCCAACTGATCATCTATTGGAATCCCTTCTGATTGAATTCTTGATATTATAGCTTCATAGTCATGGAGTTGTTCAATTACATGCACATCATTCTTCATTATAAAAGAAGTCCAGCGTGAGGTAACATATTGCTTCTTCCCTTGATCTTCTGACCTATATTTCTTCTTCTGATTATCCCAAATCTCCTTTGCAGACTCATAGTTCACATAGATTTCAAACAATTTCTCCGATAGATGCCTGATTATATGTCCTCTACATGGTTCATTATGTTCCTCAAACGTACTTTCTTTCTTGCTCCTCAAATCTTCTTTCTTTGATTCAGATTGACTTGAATCTTTAGTCGACAACGACGTATCCGTCGAAGAAGAAGAATCTCTGAAAAGCACATATTCTAATCCGATTTCATGAAAGAAAATAGCAACTCTTCTGACCACTTTCTATAATTAGATCCTGTGAGAGGTTGAAGTCTCGATAGATCCGGCACCGCCATGTTCTTCGCTATCTCCGATAAGCTTCGGTGAGATATAATTGCTCAGGATTGTTGGAGACAATCTTCAGACTGAACCAAAAGATATAGAGACAAGAAACAGAGAAAGATCGGTGATATTGCAAGGTAGAAGTAATACTTCTGAGCTTGAGCAATTATCATCCTGAATCCCTAAGATCAAAGGTTGAAGACAGCTCCAGTTGTTTCCCTTGCTCTCGTTCTTTCACTTGAATCATGAGATGAATTGATTGAAGTTAACGATGAAAAGCAATACACAGGAAGAAGAAAGATCAATTCAAGATAATGAAGACAAAAGAGAAGCTTTTATTATCAAACTCTCTCTCGCCTTTATGTTACATAAATATCTCGATCTATCCTCTTCTTAGTTCGTTAATCACCATTTATAGCTTCTGTTAATCTTATTTTTAAGATCAACCATTGCTGATTTTGTTCTCTTTATTATAGACCAATTTCTTTACTCCAAGCCCAAATACTCATACCCAATTTTAAGTAAAACAAACTCAACATTTAAGTCTATGGAAATTAGAACGTATAATACAGAGGTTTCGTTTTCATGCATGAGATCAGGGATCAAGTCACATTTATTGAACTTCTTCAATTCACATATATGTATCGAGATTATTTTTCCTTGTTGAAGGTTTTTTTTTTTTTTTTGTCAACCCTTGTTGAAGGTTATATACAGTAATTCTATAAATATAAATTGGTTTTTATAAAATGGAAACGTATACGTTTAGGAAACTATCTATTAATTGAAATAATTGCGATTATATTTTGCTGATTTTTATGTAAAAAAATACTACTAATTCTAGAATGCACTGAAGAATATTCATGTCTCGTCTTTCTAATTCATATTTTTTTGGTTCCTCTTTGTTGAAATTCAAATTTTAATAGGTTACGTTTTGTAATACTAATGTTTTCCCATATTCTAAGATGGTCGTGAAATTTTGATATATAGACTTTTTGTCTAACGTGTGATTGACTTTTCTCATAGCAGAAACGTTGACTATTTCCCTCAACGTTACATATACTGTATGAATGGTAATTACGTACTTTATGCGTAGCATTAAATTGTGTCTATTTGGATCAGTGTATTTGGGCAGATATATCTTTCCTTTCCTTTTTTGATTACCCTAAACAATATATTTAATCGTCCTAGTCGAATTTTGGTGGCAAATACAACAAAACGTAGATTTAACTAATTGGTCAAATTACATTATGTTTATTATAGAGTTGAGATTCTCGTTTATAGAATCTCAAATTTTTTATATTTAAATGTTTATTGATAGTCTTCATGATTATACAATAATTCTTTCCAAGATCTCGATTTTCTTTTTCTTCCAGTCCTTTTTATAGGCCACCAAAATTACGTTCCGGATTGTCAATGGGATCCAGATGTCATCTTGGAAGTATGTGTGTCATCCTCTTCATCTTTCCGTTTGTTAGAACATCTTCAATGAGAGATACTCAATTGAATCTTTTTTTTCGTCAACTTAACTCAATTTCGAATAAGACGAGTCTAAAGAAAAATATATCATTCACAAAAGCGAGATTCCTACCTAATCCTCTAATATTGCGGGCTAGAAAGTATACCTTGTAGTTAATGGCGCGCAGGATCAAAACTAAGGAGCTCCTAAGCCTTGAGAAGTCTTCTAGGTATGGTAAGAAAGTTAGCCAAGCAGAGGGGGTCTTCGATCATCTTTACTAATTTTGAGCAGTCGACCAGAAACTCCACTTTCAGAATCCGAAGAGCTAATAAGCAAGTCAGAGTCCAGAGAAGAGCTAAGTGCAAAGGGGAGAGGCTTCGTCTAATACTCTAGGCTCCCATGTTCACACCTCCACACTCAAAATGGAGACAGTACCAGCCTAATCCTAAACAAAGGTCATAATTTTTCCATGAGGCATCTACCATACATTTGTACCCTGTAAAAGCCGGGTTGACTGTGATGGGTCTATAGATCGGTGTCGTTTGTTCGTTCGTAATGATTAGGTTATCTCCATTCTTTCTAATATTATTTGTATGTGCTTTAGTCGAAGCAAACGTCTCAGATTCTACTTTTAAAGTGATATCCCTAGGATTTTTCACTTTGTTTGAGAAAGTTTTCTCGTTTCTTGCCTTCTAGAGGAACCAAATAAGCCTAGGAAAACTTATAAAATCATCTTTTTGGGAGATTCGCCAGATAAGATGGTCCATATTTGAAAAAATGGACGAACCTAAAAAACGAAGACCTGCTGGTATCTTAGATAATGCCCAAGTTTGAACAAGTAGTGGACATTCAAAAAGTACATGATCAATTGTTTCTTTATCTGCCCCGCAGCTATCACATCGTTTATCATATTTTATACAACATCTTGCTAAATTTACCTTAAAAGTTAATTGGCCTATAACAGCTTGCCACATAAAATGTTTAATCTTCAATGGTGATTTAACATTACAAACTTGATATTGTATAGCATGTATATTAGGGTCATATGAGACTGGAGAGTATTGTCTAATATTTCATTCCACCCAATATCCTGATCGTACCGTGTAGGCACCTGACTTAGTGTAATGCCACTCAAACCTATCTGGGCATGGGAATTTTAGGATATGTAAGCCTAATATAATGATAGCATCTTGTGGGCAATCAAATTGTTTAACAAAGTCTTAATATCATAATATTAATATATTTAATATATTTTATTTTAAGATACTCACATGAGTATCATTCTTAATTTTCACTTTCATTGATAAGAGATACCCACATAAGTATTTCATTAATGTTTTAATAAATTTAATTGTTTTTAATATAATATAAAGTTATGCATAATGGATTTTAATAGATAGCTAATTTAATTTTATAGTTTCGATATATATCAAAGTTTCAAAATTAGAACATATAAACTATTTATATAACATTTTAAACTACAATAATCTAAAAACAAATTCCACACTAATCAACTAGTGACATGTGTCCATTTAAAGTTAAGATACTTATGGAGAGACTCATGAGAGAGTATCTCAAATGAGAGACTCATGGTAGAATATCATACAAATTTTAATAATATTTTATTAGTTTATATTATTTTAATAAAGTGATACTATGCGTGATACCTTCAATGAAAGATGTTCTTAGTGTTGTATCTATCATTGGGTTTGGATCAGAGGCGTTTCGATGGGCTTGTTGGCCCAAATTCTTAAGCTCTAAACTTTTTCCCTTTATTATGTTCATCTCACCTTTGGGCGTTTCTTTAGCGCACTCGAGTTTTTAGTTGGACATTTTGTTTGTTGGGCCATAAATTAGAGGGTGGATTGTATGTTTTTTTTTTTGTCAACGGCATATTATATTAATAAAAACGAAACACACAAGAGTTTACATCATCAACCATAAGCTGTCTCTCTAGTATTATAGGCAAGAGCATCAGCTTTATGGTTTAATTGTCTCGGGATAACAGAAAGGGATAGAGAGAGAAATAACGAACTCAACCGTGAAAACTCCTCCTAGTAGGGAAGGAAGGCCGGTCACTCCTCTGGACGGTCTAGGATCTTCAAAACTGTTTCTAGTCCATTGCAATTTCCACCTCTAAGATTTGAAGTGCCAAGAGAGACTCCATAGCCCAAAGAACAGCTTTGATCTCCGAATGTAGAGCCGAAAGACTCATGTTGACACATCAAGCTCCCATGCAAACCCCTTCCACTGAATTTGGAAAACCAAACCATCCTAAGCCACTTTTCAGGTCCGAGCTTTTTCACGAAGCGTCCACGAAGCATTTGAAACTCGTGAAACTGTGATTAGATGTGGATGGTAAAATCGAGGGAGACTTCCGAACAGCGGTATAAACCATGGATCGAGATCTCGATTTCTTTAGTTCATTACGAGCTTTGGACCATTCTTTATGGTCAGCCTCCGCTTGGATAATAATGCTACGTGGGTATGTGTCACAATTGGAAAAACAATGATCATTTCTCGCTTTCCAAATGTTCCAGATTTTCAATGGGAAATATTAGAATTCTTCTTTGTCAGGTAATCTCCAAAACAGATAATCCTAATTATATCAGATCGAATCTACTGGAAAAACATTTGTCGCATAAGGTGTACAAGATAATGCCCACGTTTGAATCGTAGGAGGGCATTCAAAAAGACCATGATTAATAGTTTCACTTTCTGCTCCACGTCGGAAACATTGGGTGTCACAATTGATACCTCATTGACTTAAATTTTGTTTGACTGCAATTCAACCTGATAAGACTTGCCAAAGATAATGTTGAATCTTATTAAGACAATTGAGCTTCCAGATTTTATTATGCAAAGCTTGGAAATTTGGTCCGGATTTAGTTGTCGGTAAAAAGATGATGAAGTTTTTTTTTATTAATTATGAAATGTAATGATCTTAAATATATTACTTCTCCAAGACAATAATAGAGCACTCATAAAATTGCGACCACATGAAATGAATTATTATAACTTAATCAAAGAGATATACATTATTAAATTACGCGAACAGGAGGAATACTCTGCTCGTTCTTGAAGAAATTATCAGGATCATACTTAGCTTTAACTTGCGTCAATCTCTTTAAATTCCCCAAGAAGTACTTATATCCATAGATCTTAGCCTCATCCACATTTGTCTCATCACTCGGATTGCTTCCAATATCGATGTCTCTGTAATTAAAGAAAGCCTTTCTCGGGTTACTTGACACATACGGTTCCGCAACCTCATAAAGCTCCTTCATCATGTTCAGGCTAGTCTCTGTGCCGTTTGCGTCCAGCCATGTCGTAGAGTATTGAACCTTGAACAAGTTTCCTTTCCGATGTGGAAATGCTGTGGCTGTTGTCGGAATCCGGTCCATCACTCCACCGTAAGGGTTGAATTGCATCCATACAACATTGTTGAATTTAAACATTGTCTTCCAGAATTTCTCTAATCCTTCTTTTGGGATTGGTTTTATTATATAATCTGATTTGCTCTTAAAGAAACCTGGATTCGTCGGCCTGTCTAGAAGAACGCTCTTCGGTGTACCGGTCGGATAATCGGCCCAAAACAAGGTTGTGTTAAACCAGCTCATTTCATGACAATCTTCACGTCTTAGCTCTAATTCAGGAAACCTCTGGTTCAATATCGCCATCAGCTTATTGGTTCTACCTAAGAACTGAGCATAGAATACAACTGCGATGGTTTTCTCGCCGCGTTTTGTACCGTTTACAACCTGAGGCCATGCTCTCATGAAAAGATCTTCAGGGAATTTGGTAGCAACAAGCTGCCACTTGTATAGAACATCAGTGCCTCCTTGCTCCAACGTTTTGTTAACTCTAAACACTGTCAAGATCTTTGGAACCTCGACGAGGTTAATTTTCCAAGAGAGAATAACTCCAAAACTCGCACCACCACCACCACGAATCGCCCAGAAGAGATCTTCTCCCATTGTAGCTCGATTTAAGAGCTTTCCGTTGACATCAATTAACTGAGCATCAATGACATGATCCACTGTAATTCCAAATTTTCTCATTAGATTTCCATACCCACCACCACTTATGTGTCCTCCTGCTCCTACGGTAGGGCAAACACCAGCAGGGAACGCTAGCGTTTGGCTTGCCTCACTGATCTTCACATAGAGCTCTCCCAAAGTCGCACCAGCTTGAACCCAGGCTTTCTTGGTCGGCACGTCAACAGTAATGGATCTTAGATTGTACATATCAAGAATGACAAATGGCACCGACGACCTGTAAGAAAGGCCTTCGAGGTCATGACCCCCGCTTCTGGTACGGAGTTGTATACCGTTAGACTTGGCACAGACCACTGTGGCCTGAACATGAGTTACATGTTTCGTGGCTACGATGGCTAGTAGTTTTTTGTAGTTAGGGCTCGAGTACCTCTTGTTTTTCGTGTAAGACAAGTAAGAAGACAAGAAGGTAGTGGTGTTGTCGGCTATGAAGATGGCATCGGTGATTGGATTCTCTGGACTAGTCCGATAGTGAAGGCATTCAATGAATTTTTCAGTTTTTGGATTCGTTACTGCTGCTTCTGAAACTGAGACTAGAAGAGCAAGACACAAAACAGAGAGAGCTTCTTTCATTTTTCAGTTGATAATATGTGTCTTACGTCTCTTTTATAAATGTTACTATATAAAATAAAAGCCGAAAGATAAATTCAATTTAAAATTGGCATCTACTTTGTCATATAGGTTTACTTTGAATATGTTTTTGTCAAAATCTAAGTTGACTTTGAATTTTCTTTCTTCAACAAGTAGGTTGCAATTATGAACAGGCGATGGAAATTGTTTACAAACATAAATTAAATTAGCAATCGTTTTCATGATTGGGATCAGAGACTGTCTCGCATCTATTGGAACTTTTTAATTCGATAAGTTTTGGGTTTATTATTAATAACTATTTTGTAGTATTGTTAAATAACTAGGATTAAATATTGTTGAATTAATTAATGGGAAAAATATATCTAGAATGAACCGAATAATCCTCTCCTCTTATCTAATTCCTGTGTATTTTTCTCCCAATAGATAACGTTTGTGTTGTTGTAAACAAATGAGAACATTTTAAGATGGCCGAAAATTTTGAAATAGACCTTTTGTTTTCTCATATATATTTACGTGCAATTGACTTTTCAAATAACAGAGATGAGATCATAATTACGTTTTTTTTCCCAACAATATCCATTAATATAATACATTCATTATGGGTCTTCAAAACTTTATCGAGCTCTACATACAGATCCGCGACGGTTGGGGCAATGTTCTCTGGCCAGTGGTTTAAGCTTGGTTAATGATGATTGCTGGTCTGCCAAGATAATACTCGTTAATGTTTGTATATATATTATTAAGTAACATATGAAGGCAAAAGCTGGAATAGCTCAGTTGGTTAGAGCGTGTGGCTGTTAACCACAAGGTCGGAGGTTCGACCCCTCCTTCTAGCGTCTTGATATTTTGGAAATTATTTGTGTCCTCTGTTGTTATATAAACAGTTAGCTTTCAATTGAAGTTGTAGAAAATCACGAAGGGACATACATAGTGCCTATTCTTTTGGTATATTTACTTCGTAAATATTTTCTCCGACAGCTGGAGATTGATAAACTTCAATAAATGAAACTGAATCATCAATTTTATGTACCAAATACAATTTCCTTAGCTATATACACTTTGTTCAGCGAGTAATAGTAGAAAACTCAGATCGTGTGATCAAAATAGAGTTCTTTTAAGAGTAAGATCTTCTCTTATCTTTTTTTTTAAACCATCTTCTCTATCAGTAAATGTTTTGATAAGAAGAGACATTTAGAAAGAGGTAGTAATATGATTCGAGACACATAAGTAAGAAAATACAAATCGAAGAGCGTCTCATTTTCTTAATTTACAAACAGAAATCAAGAAAAGCTCTTCATAAGGTTTTTCTATAAACTAAAGTACTAGTAGAAGAGTGCGAGTACACATAACACTAATTGGGGAATTTAAATTTTAACCCTAGAAAGAGAAAACGTGGGAAGAAAGAGACAGCTTTAGCCAGTTTTATATGCATAAAAACGACATTATCAATATCTCAGCCGTCCATCACAAAGTCACTTAAACCCGCAAGGCCACGGCGGCGATGGTGGTTAGTAAGATGATGGTCGTGGTTCGGACGGAGAGCTCCTCTCCACGGCTGGGATCACCTACACCGAACCCACTTGTGGTGCTGGACGGTCCCATGGTAGTTTCAGGAAATGCAGATGAGGATGAATTAGATGAAGTTGGCATCCCATATGAGGGTGTGCCGGTGGGAGGATAACCCGTCTTTGGCGCTCCGGTAGTTGAATTGCCGGTGGAAGGAGTTCCAGTCGTGGGGGTTCCGGTGGAGCTGCAAAATGTTACTTCATATCACAATTTGAAAGAATAACTAATAAAGATTCAGCTTCAAATCTACACGTAAATAGTCAGTATTGAACTATTAAACAGCTCATCACTGATCTAAAGAAAATACTGCAAACAGAGGACAAAACAACCCTAATCTAAGCTTTCAGGCGAGGTGAAGTAATGCATACCCGGAACTAGATAAACAGCTTGATGTAGCTGCAAGAAGAAAGATTGGCAAAAAATGTTAAAAAGAAATTGTTTGATGAAAAGAAGTTATAAGTTCAGTGGATCGGTAAGGAGATAATACTGGAAGGAGGGGAGGTGGAGATGACGGCAGCGCCGTTAAAGTCACAGGTGGCTCCGGTGGAAGCTTTCTTCTGGTAGTAACTGTTAACGGCGACGTCACAGTGGTTCTTGACGGTGTTTGGTTGATAACAAGCTCCGGTCGTCTGAATTTGAGTACAATCAGCACCTCCTCCGCAAGCAAAGTCTATCACCTTCTGTAGTTCCGGCTCGCTCGCGTCCTTGCACACACAAACCGCCGCGTCTGTACAGAACAGAGATCTCAGATCAAGTAGGAAAAAAAGATAGAATCTATGTATAGAACAAAAGATGTAATTAGATTGGCATCACAAGGTAAACGTAAGAAAGAACCATTTTTGAGGTTTCAGGGACAAACAAATGTTTAGAGGATAAGGAAAGAAGCTTACTTGCATAGGTGAACATGAAAGACACAAGAAGTAGAGGAAGCAAAACTGCCATAGCTGCTAAAACCAGATCGAACTTGTCTAACGCTGGCAACAAGTGTTTGTTTGGGTGTTTGGTAGAGTGAGAGATCTTTGATACGATGATCAACTATATTTATTCTTGTATGATGCTCTTGGATACTAATTATATAAGCAGTGAGTAAACCCTCAGGCCTAAGTTAATAAAGTTCAAATATAATTGTGTGATGACTTGTAAATGTTAGATTTTGAGTACTCAAAGTAATATTGTGGGTCTCAAAGAGAAACAACAGAGAAGGCGAAAAGCACGACTGTCGTCTAGTGATTGGTCGGTCGACGCATATAGCATTGTAGTCGACTTTATGTGAAAAAAAAAAAGAAAAAAAAACAAAAGAACTAGCTTTGTATTTTCCCAATTTCCCACCACAATTTACGTACGTCTGATGCATTGTCTTTTACTTTATCGGATTTAGATAGATAAGATTGTAGCTTTCACCAAAGACAAAACAAAAGATGCACACGTTTTTTTTTCTTCGACAAATAAGCATTAGATCGATAACGACCCGATATATAACCTAAGTTTTTTAACTGAACCTGGGCGGGAATCAAACTCCCCACCTAATATCTAGCTAAATCAGGAGCAAATTAAGTAGGTCACACATTTCTACGCAGATGCACACGTTTACAGAGTAAATTTATAAAATGTATAGCACCATATAATATTGTATAAAGATTTGTTTTAAGGAAAATTTGATCCTATAATCACTTCTTTTTCTATATTTAAGGAAATAGTTGGATCTACAAATTTAGGATACTGTATATAATTTCAGACCAAAATGACCCTATGAAAAAAGGAAAGAAATATACTTATTGTCTATGCAGTTTTTTTATGAGACAGATTCATTGTAACCAAACTTGAATATGTTGCTTTCTTATTTGATTGGTTAGAAGTGTAATAGTTTATTATAATATATAATGTTATCTTAATTATATATTTTCTTATTCACTTCTCGAACTTCACTTGTAGAAAAGAAAACGAAAAATCTTTTTCTTTGTTCTCAAATTCTTCCAAATCGAATTCTAATAAGATATTTTATCTTATACCAGACGATAATTGGTGTGACCATCTGTTATATTAATCACTAGATTTGTACTTACGACCAACTGTTTCCATTACAAAATTACACTCTTCGTAAACAGATAATACAATTTCCGCTTTATTAACAACTAAGAACTACCACTTATTATTAGTTAATAAAATCTGCAAGCCAACATTTACTCTCGTAATCCATAATATTTTACCGCTAACCAGCCCCGTCTTATACTTTTTAAGTACATAGGCAAAATACGAAAAATATTTATCTATAATATATTTTAAAGGGTCTAAAATTTTTTTTTACAGTAAGATATGATTTAAAGGACCCCAAAATTTTTAGAATAATCCAAAATTTAGTAATTAACTAGGTTAAAAAGAAAAATTTGGCATTTTTAGTGAAATTTGGGCCTATTATTTTAGTATTAACTAGATTAAAAATATTTTTGGTTATTTTTACTTAAATTTAAGTTTTTTTATTCAAAAAAATTAATATATTTACAATAAAAATTAAAATTTTAGACCTTTTTGAATTATGAACCCTAAGTAAATATCTATGTTGTCATCCCATAGAAACAGACCTGCAGCTAACAGTTACCTCAACACAACACATAATTAGTAGTAAACAAATAATATAATTTCCCCTTTACTAACAGCGGAAAGCTACTACTTATTATCAATTAACAAAATCTGCTAGCCGACATTTACAATATGTATCCATAATATTTATAGCTAACAATTAACTCAACACATAATTACTAGTAGTAATAGATAATATTATTTCCGCTTTATTAACAGCTACCAACTACCACTAATTATCAGTTAACAATATCTTCTAAGCCAACAATTATATAAAAATCCACAATAATTACAGTTAACACTTAGCTCAACACATATTTACCTATAGTTAACAATTACTATAATTTTTGTTTAATTAAAAGTTAACAAAACTGCTACACCAACAGTTACTATTAAAATCCACAATATTTACATATTACAGTTAACTCAATACCTAATTACTAGCAGTTATCAGTTAATATAATACCGTTTTATTACCATCCAATAACTATCACAAATTTATCTTTTAACAGAAAACTGCTAAGCCAATCCACAATATATACAGTTAATAGTTAACCCAACATTTAATTACTAGCAGTTAACAGTTAATGTTATACCCACTTTATTACCATTTAACAACTACCACTAATTTATCTTTTAGCAAAAAACTGCTAAGCCAACAATTACTATATGAATCCACAATATTTACAGTTAATAGTTAACCCAACTTCTAAATCTACAAGGACATTAAAAGCTACTTATTTTCTAAATCTCACAGTTGAGCTTTATATTAGCGTATAAGACACGAACATTTCAAACTAAATCTTAGATCACTAAGAGTATCTCCATCCATGGGTTTTTCTTTGTGTTTTTTTTTTTGGTCCCAAACTAGTTGATTTCATTAGATAAAAGTAATTAAATTTACATCAGTCATAATAAAAACATGAGCGATACAAATCAAGCTCCAGACAAGCATAACAGTAAGATAGATGCTTCACATTCGAATAAACTCCAACATATTGGAAATCCAGGAAAAGGATTGGTAGAAAGTTCTTGACTCTGCAGAAGGTCTCGGAACAATCATTTGTTCAATAGCCATCGAACACCACAAATCGCTCATCGAAGTCAAAGTTCAAAACAAGCTACACATACTTTCCTCTAGAAATGGGAGAGAACAAAGAAAGGGTCTCTCACAGAAGGAGGAGGAGAGTATTAGGTCTAATTTTAGACTAAATACTAGACTTAAAATTAAAAAAGACCTAGAAAAATTTCTTCTGCAGCCCATTGAAAGGTCAATGTCCTCACTGGCTCAATTCAAAATAAGCTTTAGAATTAATGGATGTAGATACCTCATTAGCTGAAAACAGGCCCACCAAGCTGGCCCAAATCCAAACCCAAACACTTTTGATGCTGAGAAGAGACAAAGGTAAACCTTAGCTCTTGGAGAGGCGTTGCCGAGAGTCCGTCGTTGGATAAAGAGAGACTTCTTCGGATCTCACCGGATTTGACAAATCAACAACTTTTGTAACAACTTCTCGTCACAGGCTCGCTAGGAGAGAAGAAAATTTTTTTGATCTCGAGAGATGAACTCTCGTTCAGTCCGAACACTTCTAGACACTTCTACGGCCATTCACAAACTGTAAATAGAGGAAAACGTGGGATTGATAAAACTGCTAGAAAGAAGAGAGAATACATCATTTGCTCCATTGGTGGTCCAAGCAAAATAGGAAGCAGATCGTGACCTTTGGCACGAGGATGAAGATGGAGAGGCTTTAGATCTAGGCCAAGCCTCGCCAGAGGCAAAGGAGAGGCTAGATTCAACGAAAGATGGAGGGTGATAAAAACAACCTTGGTAGTTAAGGGCTTTCGGAACCCATGGGAACCAAACAAGCAAAGAAATAATAAGGAGAAAAGGAGAAGCTAGGAAAAATGAAGACGGTGGCTGATGCCGGCGGAAAGAGTCACCGCCGGCGTCAGAAAATAGATCAAGAAAAAAAGCCTTGATAATTGTGCCCGAGATAACAACTTTTTCTTTCTTTTTTTCCTTTTTGAATTTCTTAACTTAAAAATAATAATAAAATAATATTTTATTACAAGATTTTCTTAGAAAAGTATAGAGAGTTTCTCATTTGAGAAACCCAAACCCACTTTTTTAAGAAACTCTTACAATTAAATATTATTTTAGGGTGAATTGCAAAACTAGTTCAGAAAGACGAGTTAATTATTCAAAATATATGGTTTGCAAATCTAATCTTTCGAGGTGAGATAAGAAATTTTTACCCTTAATTCCTTTTGAAAACAAAAAAAAATTACGAAACTGCCATTAATGAGTAATTCCACGTTAGCGCACGGAAAACGAAAAACGTTTTTGGTGGATGTAGACAAACTGTCGCAGTTTAGTAGGTTTTTGGAAGGTGTTATGTAGGTTCTATAAGTATCCTTTCTAGGTTAAATGTTTGCATGATTTGGAGGTTTACAAATTAGGCTTTGTAGATTTAAAGTTAATGCCTTGCCGAGTTATGGTTCTCGTCATGTAGGTATTTGTTCCATGCTTAAGTAGATTTAGATCAACACACAATGTAGATTTTTAAATGTCATATGTAGGTTTGATTTCTCATCCTTGTAGGTTTATTATGAGTTGCCAACCTAGTTTGTCGTAGATTTATACGTTAAGTAGATTTCGCTTTGTAGGTTTTCAAAATATGCTATGTAGGTTAATGGTGTTATGTTGCAAACGTTTTGTTGGTTTATTATCTATGGTTTGTAGGTTCGTTGAATACAGTTTGTAGGTTTGTAGTCTACGATTTGTAAGTATTTTGTATAATGTTTGTAGGTTAAATGCATACGTTATGTAGGTTTGAAGTGGTTTCACGGTAGGTTCGTAGAATTAGGTATGTAGGTTTGTTGGATGAGCTATATTGTTTTGCAGGTAAAACTTTGTAGGTTTTTGGGGCCTATGTTGTAGGTTTTCTAAGATACCTAGGTATCATGTAATGTAATAACAATTTTACCCCTGTCATTTACCATCCACCTAACAACAGCTGTATTTATTACCATCACCGTCAACAATCTTGAGCTCATATGTTTCATCATTTGTGCGTTCATTTTCTTTACTTTTCTAACGACAGAAACCTTTAAGCTGTTGTAATTTGGAGATGGGTCAAGTGGAAGTGATATGTGGAAGATGGAGGCATGAGGAAAATCGGTGGTTCTTTTATCTCGATAAATCATTTGGGAACAAATTCATGAGAGTTCATGAAGATCACAATATAATGGGTGTTATGTTCACAGTTATACAACCTTTATGAGATGAGTGAATGATTATATGATGTCAATGTTAGTTATAGGAGGCCGAGTGAGGAAATGAGGGTGCTTCCTGAAGATACTCCACCTATTTACTTATTTGACACTGAATTAGTTAGAGTGTTTGTGGAGAAGTCTAGACGGTTTAGATTGCTTATGTGTGCTGAGTTTTATGAAAAATTGGATCCAGAATCAGAAGAAGAGGTAGCAGTAGTTCGTGATGAAAATGTTCACGAATCTGAAGGTGAGTAGGGTAGTAGGTTTTCAAAATAGTCTTGTAGGTTTTCTGAACAGTATTGTAGGGTTTCAGGGGTTTCTAGAAAATGAACAAACGGATGGAGAAAATCAACAAGCGGATGGAGACAATAAAGAGGATGAAAACAGAGTAAGCAGGTTTGACTATTGTGATGATCCTGATGGTGCAAGTTCTGGTGATGAAGAGTACACTCGTATTCGGAAGAGCCAAAACAATTCCTCTAAGCAAAGGGAGTTGTTATCTCATGATGAGTTTGTGGGCTTAGAATTGAGTGCTACAAACCCACAAAGGAGGGAAGTAAACCTACAATGATATAACAAAACCTACAAGAAGTTGAATAAAAACCTACATAACTTATGCTTAACCTACAATGTTGTTAAAAACCTACAAGTACTGGACGTAAACCTACAGAACTTCGACTTAATCTACAATGCTGTAGAAAACCTACAAGTACTGAACGTAAACCTACAGAACTTCGACTTAACCAAAAATACTGTAAAAAACTTACAACTAGTGGGTGTAAACCTACAGAACTTCGACTTAACCTACAATGCTGTAAAAAACCTACAAGTACTAGATGTAAACCTACAGAACTTAGACTAAACAATCTACATACGTACCTGTGTAGTCAACCAGCTGTATCGACGGTCATTAGGCGGCTATTCCGCCTTGCATGTCATCAGCCGACGGTAGAAGTCAATGTTTTTGTAGATGCCACCACCATACCTGAGTATGAATAGTAGTTATACAACCAGGTAAGCTCACATATATTTGTGTGTTGCAAATTTTGTGTACTTACTCTTCAGTTATTACGTAATGAAGAAGGTTATCTAATTGTGCCTTCTCATAATCACCAAAAGGTTCATATAAAACGATTGAGTGGTTAAAACCTTGCACAATACACTTCACAAGTGAATAACTTTTGAAAGGCGAAACTTGTAAGAATGAAAGGTACATTAGTTTATGAAAACCTATAAGCCTATATGTGAAACCTACATCATAGCTGAAAAACCTACATCACAACTGAAAAACCTACAACCCATCATTATATACCTAAATTGTATGTTTACTTACTTGTGAAGCAGCGAGATTGATTTTTCTACTCTTTCGTGTAACATGCACTATAGCCAATGCATTCGCGTTGTCAGATGCCTTTGTTGATTGTTCCTTCTTAACACTAAGTTCAGTCTTCACCTAAACATCATCATCTAAAGTCATATCGATGATGACATCAGATTGAGGCATGGTATACGAAGTCCTTGCGGGTTCTGTAGTACCAGATCTCACAATCTTTGTCATTGGACTCTCTGGGTCCGAAGTTTGCTCTGTCACTACCTTCCAGGACTTTGCATTTTGAATGAAGAATTACATTTTATTAAGCCCACAATGTTATTACAAAACCTACACAGTAGAGAAATGAAATCTTACAAACCTACATAACATTTAACATGTCAAATTTCGGATTACTGAGTTCAAAAACCTACAACACTTACAAAAAAAAAACCTACAAGACGTGATCAATAAACCTACAACACAAAATTAACTTCTAATCTCCGGGTTACGTCCCCTTAAAAAAGAGAAACACGTACCCGCGATTTGTTCTTTGTTTTGCCAACCTCCTCTTTTATCTCTAAGCCTTTCCCATCTTTCTTATCTCCTCCTTCCCCATCCTTTTTCTTTTCTCCATCACCCTCCATTTCATGTCCCCTCTTTTTTCCATCACCAATAAAAGCAAGGGGACTCTCATATCCACACATATTGGTTTCCATCTCCAAAAACCTCGTCTTCAAACTGACTATCTCAGTTTTCAAGCTGTCGTATTTGTCGTCATTTTTCCTCTCGGCCTCGTCGAACTTGGCCACCAATCCCTCCAAAATCTTTTTTTATAGAAGATTGCTTCTTCTGCATCGAAGACTGAGCCTTTTCTAACTTGATCCTTAAGGAAGGATCTCAAAGATATGGCCATATCATCTGAGCCCTTGACCTCCTTCTGCTTCTTCAAGTCCTTTGCATTGTTTTTTGGAGGCTTTATCTTATGAGGCTGAACCTTCACCTCCCGAATTTCCACCCCCTACACAAATAGATTATACTTAATTTGAAACCTACAAATCATTTTTTTAAAAGCCTACATTTGCTGGCATAAAAACCTACAAACCACTGACTAATTTTTAAAACCTACATAACTTCACAGAAACCTACACAAGACAATAATTTAACCTACATACATAAAACATCTTACCTTCCTTGCTTTTCTGTTCCCTAGATTTACCACTTTGTCTGTCTTCCTCTTCTTTGAATATTCCCAAACGCTCTCATCTAAAGTGTCCTCAATTATATCATGAATCATATTATGGACCTTCGGATCCTCACTCGTCTCTCCCTCCCAGAAAGGATAAATTTCATCCAGCGGCTTCTGGACCATGTGCTTAACAAGATGAATATGAAGAAGTGTTCCAATCAGTTTTTATGAAACCTACAACCTAGTCCACAGACCTACATAGTATACTTATAAACCTACATAAGATGTTTCATACCTAAATTATATAAACCTACATACCTTTCCACTTTATGAATTTTGAATCTCCTCCTCTAAGATGTCAACCAAACATCCTCTACCTCTGGCTACATTCCAATGGATCAGCGGAATAATCTCCCCTTTAATCCGGGTACCATATTTCTCACCAAGGCATTCGATGTACTCCAATGCCAATATCATCAACACATGGACATAGCCATGTAAGTTGTAAGTCAGCCCGCCATATGATGCTCCTTTGATGGATCTGATTAAGGATTGGAAGGTATCCTGACCCCACAAATACCTTTTAAAAGTCTCCACATCAAAAACCCTATTTGCAACTCTAAGTGGGATCCTGCTCCCTTGGTGCAGACCCAAAATACCAACATGCAAAACGAAAAGGAGGCTTAGCATTCTCCTTCTCTCGAAAGTCCAGTCTCTGAAAAATAAGGGAACACCAATTTCAAAACAAACCTACATAGTATCCATATTAAACCTACAGAACCTACAAACCATTCAGGAAAACATACAAAAGCCCAAATTTTGCTTAAACCTACATGAGAGATTTACAAAAACCTACATAAGTAATTACAAAAACCTACATGACTCATATGCATAAACCTACATAATTTAATAAATAAACCTACATCATTATATATAAAAGACCTACATAAGTAAATACAAAATCTATAACAATCAATTCCTTTTTCTTTCACTTAATCTATTTCCAAAAATATCTCTCTCATATGCAATGAATCAAGGGTCAAGAGATTGATTTAAGAGAATGACAATATGCTAAGGATGCTCAAGAAGACAATAAAGCTCTATCTAACTCAAGAAACATCAATTTAGTTCATTTAGGAATTTTATAAAACACCTTGTGTGAAACAAAACTCATAGCTTCTAGATTCAAGATATTAAGTTAAATCTAGCCTTAAGAACATCTAAATTGATAAATCTAATATCCTAATATCAAAACCCAATCATCAAAACCCAGATCTATCAAACCTTCAACTCAACAAGCATAGAGAAAAAGATAAAGAGAAAGAAGAAAATCTAGATAGATCATTTGATCTTGAAGATCCACATTAAGAACAAAGTCTCTTAAGTAATCTCTCTCCAAAGTATCAACTCTTCCTAAGAAGGTTGGATCCAACTCTCCCTTAGGAGGCTAGAAGAATAAGAAAAAGTTGTGTTCTAAAACCTCAAACAAAAGGGTTTTAATGTGTAAAAATGGATCCGGGTCGGCCCAGGACAAACCGGGTCAAATCATTAAAATTTTTTCCAAATGTCCATAGTTTGGGTGGGTTCTCGTGTAGCAGGTCGGACAGGTATGTCGAGATGGGTGAACCAGAGGCTTAACCATTGGACAACTTGTCAGACAGGCTGGTCACAAGAGAATGACATATATTGATTAAATTCGTCGTATCTTTCTAACCGCTTGTCCAAATGCCTTCACACCACCACTAAATGAAAGCTGACTCTTGTAGCTATCTTGTGTACAAATTTCAGCCAATTAAATTCACAGAAAGGTCTTCATCGAACACCATCTTTAAGTGCATTGGACAGAGCCTTAGGTAGCTGTCCAACGTGTATCAAAGGTTCCATTCTTCACCTTCCTTGATCGTTTCCAACCCTAATGCAATCATGCTCCATCCCATAAGCTCCAAGCCTCCATGTTAAGCTCCCAAATCACCTAAAATGACTCAAAACACGAAAATATGCAAATGCAAAGCCTAAGGACACTAATGCACAAACTATACACAAAGTGAATTTAGAATGACACTAAATGCAACTATATGAATGAATATGATGCAAAATAACAATGTAAAACATGCCAGTAAATGCACACATCAACTCCCCCGGACTTGCCGTTTGCTTGTCCTCAAGCAAACAAAAACAAAACCGAAGAATAGGTTTGAACACACGAATATATGCAAAGGGGAACTTCTTACTTAAAAACAAAAAACTCATCAAGCAAATGTTTAAATCCACAATGTACTCATATCATTTAGCATTCAATTCCGAAATGTTCTACACCCTAAACCCATTTCTAGGCTCTTGAATTGATTCCTTATTTCTAATGGTGCGGGCTTCTAAAGGGACTTGAGATCAAAGAACTTAGATTCAACTTTTTGAACTTAGTATGGCTTAGATTTACTTAAGCACAATTATCCTTTCTTGTTTTTATTCATTTTAGGCACAAACTCATGGTCTTTGAATCCACAACCGATCAAGGGTTTGCTTCACTTCCTTTTTAAGGATCCACACCAATGAAAGGGTTGCTTCATGTTCTACTCTCCACTTTTTCAATGAGACACAAGAATGTACGGGTTTACGCACAATCCCCGCTCACCTTAGGCATCATTGAATGAGTTGTATTTTAAAGAATGGTTACCTTTCATTATTTGCCATACTAAGCTCAAAGATGGAAAACATTAAATACATCTCAAGGCCCTAAATCGGCAAAAATAAATTCAATTAAAGGAATCAATTCAAGTTTACACAAGACCAAGCACAAGTATAGAGATTCCGGGTGAATGTTCTATCAAGTTTCTAAAGGGCATAACTTAGGCTCAAAGAATTCACAATGGGTACTAACCGATAACCTAACGAGATTGCTCACCCTAAGCAAGAGAATTCCCAAAATCGAATATGAAAACTATGATGCAAACCTAAATATGTCTAAAGAGTCAATCTTAAACACAATGCTAATGCAACTACATGATTATTTTTGAAATTTTTTTATATAAATGCAATGAACAATAAAGACTCATAAAGATGGAAAACAACACAACTTAAAACCACGTTAGTAACCAAACGGCCCTCTCCCTCGAACTTACTTCTCACCATCCCGGTGAGAAAGTAAACACAAGAAAGAAGAACCCGGGAAAAGACATGCAAGAAAAATGAAAAGAAAAACTAGAAATGTATGAAAAATGGTGATTGGTACCTTGTTAGGAGTTTGGACTCCTTGGTCATAGGCGTAGCTGGTTTGGATTTGGAGTGGACTAGATTGACTTTTGCAAAGTGTTGGCCGCGTCCTTGGGTAGGTTCTCGACCATTTGGTTGATATTACCCAAATCCGTCACTATCCATCGGTTATATTCTCGCCCAAATGGTCGAGACTTGTCTCATCTTCCTCCTTTTAAGCTTAATCCTCTTGATTCGCCTTCTTTTTTAAACACTTCATTCCCCTAGATCAATACCAACATAAAGAACACACCAAAACAAACCAAACCCAAGAAACACAAAGCAAAATTAAAAGCATATTCACAAAATATACAATGGGATTGCCTCCCAAGTGCGCTTGTTTAAAGCCACTAGCTTGGATTTTCTTTCAAACTTGTTTTTAAGTCACAAAGAATCTAGAAAGAGACGTAGCCTTCAACAAGAAGTTATATCTTGAACAATGCTTTCTCCTTTGTGAATGTACCTTAAAGACAATGAAAGAAAGTTAGTAACCAATTAAATGAAACAAAAAAGGGCTATAGACTCAAATATAATCTAAATCCTATTGGCAAATTGCATAGACTCCCTGACAACGACGCCAATTTGATGTTAGCATTTGCATCAACTCTCCATAAGGAGACCAATAACGACTGTCTACCAAGGTAGGTTGGCTATACAAACATATCTAATACTCAAATAATACAACAAATGCAAACAACTTGTCATTGAAAGACTTTGAGGTTCGAATCCACAAGGAGTCTAGAATTGGCAACAATAGGATTGCAAGACTTGGACTCAATCTATAACAATCAATATCTTTTGCTTTCACTTAATTTATTTCCAAAAATATCTCTCACATATGCAATGAATCAAGGGTCAAGAGATTGATCTAAGAGAATGAAAATATGCTAAGGATGCTCAAGAAGACAATAAAGCTCTATCTAACATGAGAAACATTGATTTAGTTCATTTAGGAATTTTATCAAACACCTTGTGTGCAACAAAACTCATAGCTTCTAGATTCAAGATATTAAGTTAAATCTAGCCTTAAGAACATATAAATTGATGAATCCAATATCCTTACATTAAATCCAATCAACAAAACCTAGATCTATTAAAGCTTCAACTCAACAAGTATAATGAAAAAGATAAAGAGAAGAGATTAAGAAGAAACTAAGATCCATATGAAGAACAAAGTCTCTTAAGTAATCTGCCTCCAAAGTATCAACTCTTCCTAAGAAGGTTGGATCCAACTCTCCCTAAGGAGGCTAGAAGAATAAGAAAAAGATGTGTTCTAAAACCTCAAACAAAAGGGTTTTCATGTGTAAAAACGGATCCGGGTCGACCTGGGACAAAACGGGTCATCATTAAAATTTTTGCCAAGTGTCCATGGTTTGGGTGTGTTCTCGGGTAGCAGGTTGGAAAGGTATGTCGAGATGGGTGAACCAGAGGCTTAACCATCGGATAGCTCGTCGGGTAGGCTGGTTGCAAGAGTACATATGTTGAGTAAATTCGTCGTATCTTTCTAACTGCTTGTCCAAATGCCTTTAAAACACCACCAAATGAAAGCTGACTCTTGTGAATATCTTTTGTAAAACTTTCAGCCAATTCTATTCACAGGAAAGTCTTCATCGATCATCATCTTTAAGTGCATTGGACAAAGCCTCATGTAGCTGTCCAGGGTGCATCAAAGCTTCCATTCTTCACCTTCCTTGATTCTTTCCAACTGCAATGCAACCATGCTCCATCCCATAAGCTCTAAGCCTCCATGTTAAGCTCCCAAATCACCTAAAATAACTCAAAACAAGAAAATATGCAAATGCAAAGCCTAAGGACACTAATGCACAAACTATACACAAAGTGAATCTAGAATGACACTAAATTCAACTATAGGAATGAATATGATGCAAAATAACAATGAAAAACATACCAGTAAACACACATCACATTTGCATAACCCTCAAACCTACAAAACTATATATACACCACATACCTGCAATTCTGGAACGCCTTTCGCAGTTCAAAGAAGTTTGAACCTTCATTATGTCTCGTGCGTAGCTCAGTCCAAAACTCTACATGGGATGCCTCCACAACCACTCCTTTAACTACTAGCCCACAGGGTAGACGAATTATCTCCTCAAATTCTTAAAGAGAGAACCTGATTGACCGGCTACCAACCACTACCCACATCTCATTGCTTCTATCAATATGAAGCTGATTCAAAAGCAACCAATGGACTGGCTTTGCTACCCATGTATACTTCCTTTCACTTGATTTTAGCACAACTCCAACTGAGAAATTGTCCCTTATGTCTGTGAAGGCATCTTCACCAATAGCAAGACACATTTCTTTAAACAACGGGAGTTTACAACTATGATTGAAGCTCTTTGTCCCCTCACCACTCTTCCCAACCCTGAATAGTCTATCAGGATAATCCTTTTGCGCCATTGTTGAAAGAAAAAGAAGCCATCATTAAGTTGTGAAAATTGTTTCTGAAAACCTACATAAAAGACTACAAACCTACATAAGTCTCACTTTAAACCTACATACCGCTCACTTCAATTCTACATAGGTTAGTTAAAACATACAAAGGAATTACAACTAAACCACATACACAATAGACCTACATAATAGACTCTTATCCTCGTTCAAAACCTACTGAACAGACTCTAATCCTCATTGAAAATCTACAAACCCGTTCTCTCCAAACCCTAATGAACCAACCAATTATCTTTAAACCTACACAACACAAACAAACTATCTACAAACCCTACAATCAAATCATTTTTAGAGCAATTACTATAGTCGCAAACCTAGAAATCGCATATGCTAACCAAAAATCACAAAAAAATCCTATCTTTCTTCGAAATTCCAACTCCAGAAACTTGAAAACCCAAATCGAACTAATATCACTAATTTCAACCCTTTATCTTCAAATGTATGTGACCACACGGTTTCAAACGAAACCAGAGATTACGACTTACCTTTTTAGATGATGAAATACAGAAGGACAAAGGACGAGGAGGAAGAAGAAGAAGAAGACAACAATGGAAAGAGAGGACGAAGAAGATGAAGAAGTAGACAAGAACGAAGAAGATGAAGAATAAGAAGAGAAGTTAGGGTTCGAGAGAGAAAATTTATTTTTTTTACGAAGAAGATGATGAAGAAGAAGAGTTGTGTAAAGAGAAGTTACTAAGTTTGTATTTTTTCTTTTTTGTGGAAAACGAAAATAAAATTAAATCAAAATGGCAATCCCGTAATAAACTTATGTCTTACAGAATTACATGTAATTTCCTCAATTGAGGTACTGTTTGGAGTTGCCAAATGATTATATTTGTAATTAAGACATCTTTCTGGACTAGTTGAGTCATTTTTTCTATTATTTTAGAAAAAATTACTGAAATATGGCAGATTTATACTGAAATTACTAGAATATTTTCTGGAAAAAAAAAGAAGGAAAGGGTGCAATTACGTTTGCACCCTTTTAAAGTTAAAAAAAAAATTTCCTTCTTCTCTCTTGTTCGTCTATCTTCTTCTTCTCTCGTTTCTTATTCCTCTCACCATTTCTTTTCTCGTTTCTTCTTATTCTCACCATTACAAACCGTTCAAATGATTTAACGAAGGTATGTTTTCGTTTTGTCTTCTCCTTTTCACTCAATTTTGTTCTTCTTCTATCAATTCCTCTCGATTTCACTCTTCTTCTCTCAATTTCTCTCAATTTCGTTCTTCAACATTAGGTTTTGAAATGGATTTTATGTCTTCGGCGAATTTCTCGTGGGTTTCTGGGTTTCTAGGTTTCAAGTATGGTAGAGTTATTCTCGTAATTTAGGTTGAATGGTAGAGTTTGGTAATGGTTTGGTAGAATTAGGTTATAGTTTGGTAGAGTTAGGTTCTAGTTTAGAAGAGTTCATCACAAGTTTTTGGTAGTGGAGTAGAGTTTGTTTTATGTGTAATAGAGTTCGTATCGTAATTTCTGGTTTGAATGGTAGAGTTAGGTTATAGTTTGGTAGAGTAGGTTCTAGTTTGGAAGAGTTTGTCACTAGTTTTTGTTAGTGTAATAGAGTTCTTTTAAAGTGTGATAGAGTTAGTCTCGCAATTTAGGTTTGAATGGTTAACAAGATGTTTTGCAGATGGTTTACTCACGAAGGCGTATTATAGATGGTCTTATAGTAATGAAGAATCGGAGCATAATTCATCATTGCAATCTGAGTATAACTGGAGCATAAACCATGTAATTGTGCTTAGTAGAGTTGTTGTGATGATTGGTAGAGTTAGCATTTTGTTTAGTAAAGTTCATTGTACGTTTGGTAGAGTTAACATTATATTTGGTAGTGTTGAGTGTACGTTTGGTAGAGTAAATGTGATGTTTGGTAGAATTAACATGATGTTTGATAGAGTTAACATGATGTTTGTTAGAGTTGACATTACACATGTTATTTTACAGAATAAATGGATTATTGAAACGCATGAGACTTCCAACCTTTTGAGCCCATCATCATGTATGTAAGACGTGTTACCGAGACAGGCTCGCCGACAAACACTTGCTGCGAACCAAGCAACCTAGAGGAGTTCATAAGGGATTTGTATAGTTGATATGTCCATAGTAAAGGTCATGACATGTATGGTAGAGTTGAGATGAACATTATAGACAACATTAACTATATAGTAGAGTTCAGTTGTCCATAGTAGAGTTCATGTACAAATTGGTAGAGTTGATTTGTCCATAGTAAAGGTTATTACTTGTATGGTCGAGTTGAGTTGATCATAGTAGACATTTTAACACTTTACATTATCGTACTATCAACTCTATCAAAGGTAACAAATTACATTTTTCACAAGGAAAACGAACTCTACCATGGGTCATTTGTAGCTTTACCATGCACTACAATATTGTACTATCAACTCTATCAAAGGTAACAAATTACATTTTCAATAAGGAAAACAAACTCTACCATGGGTCAAATCTAACTTTACCACACTACATTATCGTACTATCAACTCTACCAAGGGTAACAAACTCCATTTTCAACGAGGAAAATAAACTCTAGAACGAAGAAAACAAAGTCTACCATGGATCATATCTAACTTTACCAGACACTACATTAGTGTACTATCAACTTTATTAAGGGTAACAAACTATATTTTCAACAAGGAAAACGAACTTTACTATGAGTCATATCTAACTTTACCATACACTACATTATCGTACTATCAACTCTACTAAGGGTAACAATCTACATTTTGTATGAGGAAAACAAACTTTACCATTAGTCATATATAACTTTACTATACAACACATTATCGTACTATCAACTCTACCATGAGTAACAAATTACATTTTGCATGAGGAAAACGAACTCTACCATAAGTCATCTATAACTTTACCATACACTACATTATCATGGGTCATCTCTACCAAAGTATGATCAACTCTTTCACATTGCATTCAATTAGTTTAGTAGAGTTCGCAAAAGACGGACGCTGACGTGACAAATTTCATTAATGGCAGTTTCGTAATTACGTGTTTGTTTACTCATCAAAAACAGGCAAAACAATATATATATATATATATGTATATATATATATAATTCATTGATGAAGATGCTCTAGTCACCAATAATCTATATAGTTTCATGTCTGCAGGGTAATCATTTTGTTGAAGGCATTTCCAATATATTACGTAAACATAGGTGTGTTGCACTACACCTAATTTAAAAGAACTGACTATTTACCTAATTTACATAAATCAAACGATTATTTAGCTAATTCACCTTTGTTTAACTATTAAAGTAAAGTATACAAATATTGGAAATAGGATACTACGTAAAGGCGTAAAGTACTTTTAAGGGCAAAGCGGCTAACGAGGGAGCCATGTGCAGAACAAACGTTGCATCCGCAATCAACACTTGTGATTGTGTCACAAGTCAGAAAGTCATACAAATATATTACTACATAATGATTTATAATGGTTGATGACAAGACCACCATATATAGATACAAACATTACCCTAACCTTTTTTTGGGTAGTTTATTACTCGCAATTTTTCAATTTTATAATATGCAAAATTTATAAATTAAATTTTTATCAACTAAAACCAAATTCTTAAAAAAAGACAAAAAATAGGACTAGAAAAATTCGGAGAAAGAAAGAAGAAAAAGATTTATTTATGTGAGTCTCGTCCGTAACTTTTATGTAACTTTTATAGAAATAAATTCGGTTACCTTCTCTCTTCACAAATCTTAGTTTTTCAAAGGGACAAGGAATCAAATTTGTTTTCTGGAATCTTTTCCGGTTTTAGGCTTAAACCTCTTCTGAGCTTGTCTCCGGTAATCTTTTGTTTTCATATCATTTTTTTTCTACTTTTATGTTCCGATCTTTATGTAATTTTTAGGTTTAATTTCTTTCTTGCATAATTTTGTTTTGTTTTCTGTTGGGTATGTCGCCAATTGATCAAAGCTCTTGACATCCTTTTTCCGGCGACTATTATGCTTCTTCTTCAGTTCAAAATCTCAGTCGTTTTTTCTTTATTCTGGTTAACCTGAGTTCAAACTCGATCTTGTATTGGATATAAAATAATTTCCATCAAGGTTGCTGCTGATTTTTGTTCATGTGGTTTCACCAATACTTTGATGTGTAAATCTCTGCTTGGTTGTTACAGGTTGTCTTCAGTGTCGGATTCAATTGAGATTCAACTGCTATGATGGATTGCGGAGGAGATCGATATACCGTGGATGTGAAGATGAGGAATTATGTCGAAGATGACTGATTCCGGTGGCTTGCCTTTTGAGTTCGAGGTTGCATGCCGGTGAGCATGCGGTGATGACACGTGGAGGATAGGACTGAGGCTAGATTTCATAGATGCTTGACCGGTGGCATAAGGTGGCTACAGTGGATATCAACACGTGGAGGCTTAGGGTTTCTTTTGGGCCTCTTTGTAATTCAGTCTGCATATCTTTTCAATTGTAACCAACAACGTTATAGCCCATTAGGTTTTTTAAATAAACCAGATGACAAAAAAAAAAACCAAATTCTTTCAGTTTTATTAACGATAATTTAACTAAAGATTTGATGTTACGGATCAATTCATTTTCTAATTATTAGATGTGATTTTTATTTAACAAAACTTACCTGCTAATACTACATTTAATTTTAACTTGATTGATTACAAAGTTATCTCTAATAATAATTTATGTTGGAGGTGGATCTGAGATCCTACTTCGGTTCACGGGAAACAACGGGCGAATATTCTAAGTCTTGAACTTGGCAAGATTATCGAAGTGTCAATTCGGATATCTTAATCAACTCGGAATAATACTTTTTCGAAATTGCGCTAAGCATGAAGGAAGTTGGGTGACACGTCACCAAACAAGAAAATGGAAATTTTCCTATTTTGATATGGAAAATTTTCGAAAATCTAGCTAAGATTCACTAGATAAGATCGTATCTAAAGAATTGTAATATTTCCTTTTTACAAACTACTTTGTAACCGCCTCTACGATCTATAAATAGAGGAGCAGATCCTTCAAAAAGGAGATCAGTTTTTGGATACACACATTAAGCAATATAACTCTTCTCGACAATCTTCTTCGCTATTTGGCAATCAACTTCTTCTTTTCAAATCCTCAAGAGTCCTTGCCCGTTCTTCACTCTAAAAATCAGAATTTTGGATTTAGTACCGTTGTGCTAGATCCGGTTCGAACAGTTTGTGCCGTATATGGGAAAGACATCGAAGGACTTCTTTACACAGGAGAAAGGAGTATGCACCAAGAAAGTAAGGATGGTTGAAGGCGAAGTTCCCACCAACTCACTAGAAAGGAGGGATCCTAGCCTCCAATCACACACTGATTCAACTCTCGGATCACCTTTGAACTCTATTCAAACTCAGGAGGAAAACCGGGAGGAATCTCGAGAAGTTACTGTTCTCCTTGGACTGCTTGAAGGACCGCCGTTGATCGAGGAGTTGGTTAGCAACTTGATAGGGCAATACGAAGCATTTGAACAAAGAAACGATGAGAGATTTGATAGAATTGAGTCTCGGATAAACGAGAATAGTCTCCCATCTGCACAAACCAACATGCCGTATGAAGAAGTATTGGCCAGCGTGCAAAGGAACCTATTTGGAAACACGCAGAGTCCGCAGACAGCTAACATCTCGGGACTAGGGCAATTTACGATGCAGAACACACCTGGACAGCGAGCACCGTCAACCTTAGATGTGGAAACTGTATTCAGAATGATGGAAGACATGAGGTCATAATTCCATCAAGCCACCAGCTCGGCACCTGAGATTGGGCGAATCCTAGCTCAAGCTCAAAATTTGCCATTCGCGCCGAGACTGAAAAGAGTGCCGTGAAACCGAGGACCGAAACTAAGATGTCCTTCGTACGACGGAACTCCTGACCCGATAGAGTTCATGAGCGCCTTCAACGTCATGATGAACCGAACGAGTTACAATCCTAACCAGCAAGATGCGGCTTATTGTCAACTCTTCGTAGAGAATCTAACTGGTGATGCTTTGGTGTGGTTCACCAAGTTACCCACGGGATCGATCGAGAGCTTCAATCAACTTGTCGGGTTGTTCATGAAGCAATACGCTCTATTTGTCAACCAAGACACCTCTACAGTGGAGTTACAATCTTGAAGCAAGGATTTTACGTGTCCCTGAAGTCGTATCTCGGACGGACGATATGGCCATTGAGGCTCGAAGAACCGGAATGTTACAAATGAGGCCTTAAGGAGACATCTTTTCGTGAATCGGCTAACTACGATCTCAGATGCCCTTTGTAGAGCGTCAAGGCATGCAGATTATGTGGAGGAAAAACAAATCCTCGCTAAAACTCAGAAAACTCAGTGAGACTTAGGCGCGAAGGAGTCAAAAGAGGAATATCATGAGATGAGACAACATAATTACAGAGGGAAAGCAATCTCGGCTACTGCTTTTCAAGTCGGAGAAACTAATGGCTCAACTCGTAAGAAGCCATTCAACAATACTTACAATCGAAGTGAGTATTGTGAATTCCACATTAAAACCGGTCATTCCACTTCAAAGTGTAAACAGCTGCAAGATATACTTGCCGAAAAGTTCAACAAAGGCGAGTTGAATATCTTGGAAGAAGAAACTCAGAAGTTTAAAGCACAGAAGCAGAGAGAGGCCGAGTTGCGAGAAGCAGCTTACAAAGCGGCAAGCTAGAGCGAAAACACTAAAGAAAAATCTAAACGGCAGAAACAGGATGAAGAAACCAAGGAACAAGGGTCTCGAAGAGTGGAAGTCAATGTAATCATGGGAGGATTACAGTTCATGACGACACTATAAGATCGATCAAGAAGTAAGAGCGAAAGGTTATAGCATCAATCAAACTCGAACCAGTCGCTTAGAACTTAGGAACGGTGAACTCGGAGATAATATTAACCGCCAAGGATGTCGAAGGAGTAAGCTTCCCACATAATGACCCACTAGTCGTAAAATTAGGAGTAGCCGACTACGATATATCTCGGATTTTCATAGACACTAGAATTTCAGTGGACCTAATCTTTAAAAAAAACACTGGACAAAATGACATTAACAGACGTTCAACTTAAACCGGTGGATAGAACACTGACTACATTCGATGGAAGTACGATCAATACGATTGGGAATGATCAAGTTAGCAATCCGAGTTACCAGAATTATGAGGTGGATTAAACTCTTGCTGGTAAATAAACCGCTGATTTATAATATGATCCTAGGAACTCCATGGATTCACGCAATGAAAGCAATCTCGTCAAGCTATCATCAGTGTGTAAAGATCCCGACAAATGAAGGAGTTTACACGCTTTAGGGAGATCAAAAGATGTCTCGGACTTGCTTTATCGCTAAATTGAAATTAAGAAACAAGTCATGTATGATCACAACGTCTGTGAGTGGTAAAACATTCTCAGAACCTCCCACTCCCGAGAAGCTGGATCAATCAACCGTTGAACTTATCAACATCGACCTAACAGACTCGTCTAAGTGCGTAATCATTGGAGTCAACTTGAGCAAATCAATCTGAGATAAGTTGATTCAACTTTTGGAGCAAAATGTAACAACATTCACATGGACGGTCAAAGTTATGCTTGGAATAAATCCAAAGATTGCAAGCCACAGATAGAATGTCGATCCGACATACAAACCAATCAAGCAAAAAAGGAGAAAGTTAGGAACGGAAAGGACAAAAGCCGTAATAGACAAGGTCAAAAAACTAACCAATTTTGGATCCATAGTCGAAGTGCAATTCTCGGAATGGTTAGCCAATCCAGTTGTCATCCCTAAGAAAAACAGGAAGTGGCAAGTCTGCGTGGATTTTACCGACCTGAACAAAGCTTGTCCAAAATATAGTTTTTCGTTACCAAACATCTACCAAATTGTCGAAGCAACAGTTGGAAATGAACTTCTTTCGTTTATGAATGCTTTCTCGGGATATAATCAAATTAGGATGCATCCCGACGATATGGAGAAAACTTCGTTCATCACAGAACGAGGAACTTACTGCTATAAATTTATGCCATTTGGGTTGAAGAATATCGGAGCAACTTACCAGCGTTTGGTCAATAAGATGTTTCCCAACCAACTCGGATAAATGGAAATATATAGACGATATGTTGGTCAAGTCACAAAAAGCAGAAGATCATGTCGACCACTTAGCACGTTGCTTTCGAAATTTGAACGAGTATCAAATGAATCTCAACTCGGTGAAGTGCACCTTTGAAGTAACCTCGGGAGAATTCCTTGGCTACATAGTCACTCAAAGGGGAATCGAAGAAACCCCAAAATAGATTAAGAAAATCCAAGAGTTGCCTTCTCTGAAAAACAAACGGGAAGTTCAAAGGCTAACTGGCCAAATTACCGCATTAAACGATTCATCTCGCGTTCAACAGACAAGTGTCTTCTGTTCTACCAGTTATTACGAGGGAACAAAGAGTTCAAATGGGATGAGGAGTGCGAAAATGCTTTTTCGAGTTTAAAGAGTATCTTTCAACTCCACCAATCCAGGCAAAACCCGGAGACAGAGAACCACTATACTTATATATTGTGGTCTCAGCGTCGGCAGTTGGTAACAAGATTTTTAAGCCTTGTTAGTCAAATCCCTGTAGCATACAAGGTTATCGAAC
>OVAX01001799.1:0-38578 GCA_900406405.1 Lepidium africanum | reverse complement strand
TTTAACAAATAAAATAGTAAACGACTTCTAAAAATCAAAGCAAAACTTTTTATGGGTTTTAGAGGATTAAAAATAACTATAACAAAAGGAAATTGATTTTTATTGATATTTTTTATTTTNAGAGGATTAAAAATAACTATAACAAAAGGAAATTGATTTTTATTGATATTTTTTATTTTTATAAAATTCGAACAAGAAAAACAGACGAAAAATGCTTTTTATGGTTTTCTTTTTATAAACAAAAATAGCAAACGACTTCTAAAATCAAAGAAACAATTTTTTTGGGTTTAAGAGGGTTTAAAAAAACAGAAGCAAAAAGAATTATATTTTTATGATTTTTTATTGATTTTATAAAATTGAAACAAAACAGATGAAACAAACTTTTTACGGGTTTTTTNTTTATTGATTTTATAAAATTGAAACAAAACAGATGAAACAAACTTTTTATGGGTTTTTCGGTTTATAAGAAACAAAAATAAAATAACAACAATAAAAGAGAAAAGGAATGACTAAACCTGGATAGATAGGAGCTTTTAGCTCTGATACCAGATAATGGGTGCCTCAGAGGAGGAACTCTCGGATATGGACTCGCGGGAAGACCTTGGTGAGTTGATTCTCGTGAGAACTAGTTTGGGCAGAAATGGGCGAATGAGAACCACAAAGGAGGGTGATGATTCCTTTGATAATCTCGGTCCGATCAAACTTGGAATCCATACAAGACTTGATCTTGACTCTCTCTCTCGAATCCTCAAAGAGATAAAGACGGCCAAAACTCAAGACACATGCTTGAAAAGAATATATGAAACAAAAGAAATGCATGAGCTTATATAGGCTCAAGCTACAATGGTTATGAGCTTAAAAACAGAAAGAAATATCAAAAATTTAAGTGTACAACGGACAAGTGATGGAGGCCGTTGATCTTGGAGCCATTGGAGAAGATTTGACGATCGGCCGGATATATGAAAGTCTTCAAATGGGGGATTCGCCCAATCATGTGAGCGCTGGTGCATGGTAAGACTTTCCTAGATGATTCTAAGTGTCCTAGATAGTCTCTTGGTTGCCACACATACGTCTGAAGTCCCTTGAAGCAAGCATGTCCCAGACCTTCCTTAAACAGCACCGGATCGGACCGTCTTCTTGTTTGGAGTGTATCTGGTGGATCCGATGGTGGATTGCTGCGGTCTTGGGCTTGTTGGAACCATGAACAAAAATAACCTTCAAGTGGTTTGAGGTGAAGGCCGCGGCTTACTTGGGCTGTGCAGCTCAATCTTTGGCCTTGTCACGCAGTTGGGTTCATTGCAGATCCTCCAAATTGTAAAATCTATATCTTTTAGCTCAGAGCTTATTTTGGGATGATTCCACTTCGAGAAGATAGATAAATGAGTCAAAAATCCACGTAATATTGAGTCATAACTTGGTTCATCTTAGATCGTCTGGAAAGCCTCGAAGAGTAATCGTATANGATCGTCTGGAATACCTTGAAGAGTGATCGCATGTCCTGGTTGGATTCCAAAATTGGCAAGTGCGGCCCTGGTTATGTCTTCGTGGGCTGGGGCTGGGATGTGGTTACTGTAAGCTCTTCAAGGTCATCTAGATTGTAGTTGATCTTCATGTTAGGATCGGCCAAGTCTTGTTGGTTAGATTGCTTCTCGTCTCGACCTTCTCGGATTATATCGTCTTCGGGTAACTTTTTGCGGTCGAGGACCCCATCAATAACGGTCTTCATCCTTTTGGATAGTACAAACTCTCTTGCGTACGACCATGTGTAGTCTTGTTGAAACTTCCATTTATCTGCCATTGATTCACCTTCAGGAAGACTTGTTTTCACCTGATTGTGTACACAATGATGCTAAGATGATTATAGATACCATCTAGAGGGAATTGGTTGGACCGTCTTTTGTAGTAGACATCAACCGCAACTATTCCAATAACTCATGGTTCATCTTAGATCTTTGGTGATAAAATATACTTTTGAGAGCAAGCCTACCATTTATTATTGCAAGAAACATATTTCTCTTCTTAATTGTGTTTATATGGATCACATTTATATTGCATGCATGAGAAAATATATCAATAAAACAAAGAAATCTAGGTGATAGGATATTGCATGCACCAGTTGATCTTCGAATTTTCTTGTATAAATCTCCAAAATTGAATTTTTTAGCTGGATAAGTGGATTGATAAAGTGTATCCACAAGTAACCAAAAGAATATTAAAAGCTGAAATTTTAGGTAGAGAAGAAGATTGATTGAGAAAATTAAAATGATACTCGACGGCAATACAGACCTGAGAGAGAACTCCCATCACTCTAACAACAAGAGGAAGGAGGAAGATTGATTGAGAAAATTAAAATGATAATCAGCGTCAATACAGATCCGGTAGAGAACTCCCATCACTCTAACAACAAGAGGAAGGAGGAATTTGGAGAAGAAACTTATAATCTCATTCTCTCTAAAGATTTGTTTTAGAGAAGAGAGAAAAGATGGTGAAAAACAGAGAGTAGAGAGAAAACTCCCTCTCTAGAGAAGAGAGAGACTCCCCTTTGATGCTAGGAGTTCTATATTACATATTTCTATTGTGAGTGCAAGTAGTGAATGAAACTTCACAGATGCAGAATTAGCTAATTTTAAGGTGTGGATTCATGAATATGTACCTCAGGAGCATGCAATTCCAAAGCCACCAACTGGTTAAGGAAAATTCAAACCCTCAACTCCTCTTTGTGGGTTCAATACCAAGAAGATGAATTCATTAAACATTTGACTCCAAGAAAGACTCCAAAGGCTAATAAAGCAAAGGGTGGTCGGAGAAAGGGTGGAGGAGATGGCTCCAAGAACATTTTTTATTTTTAATTTATGTTAAAGACTCTATGTTGGAATTGCCAAAGTATTGGTAATCGAGTTTCAATAAATTACCTTAGGAAGCTTTGGAAAATTAATAAGCCGGATTTCCTTTTTCTTTCTGAAACTAAGAATAAAATTTTTTTCATTGAAAGATTCAAAGTCTATTAGGCTATGATATGCTTCTTTCTGTTGAACCTATCGGTTTAAGTGGTGGTTTAGCCTTATTTTTTCCCAATTGTTATAATGTTTTCTTAAACTATAAAGATAAAAGAATGATTGACATTACCTTAGATATTCAAGGCCAAAAATCATATATTACTTTTATTTATGGGGAACCAAAACAAAGTCTGAGAGATCATATATGGGAAAGATTAACTCGTTTTGGTATTACCCGAACATGTCCATGGCTTGTTGTGGGTGATTTTAACAAATTATCTAGGAATCACGAGAAGCAAGGAGGAACTTTACGTCATGCTTCCTCTTTTATTTCTTTTAATCAGATGATTTATAATTGTGGATTAATTGAATTCTCGAACTTAGGAAATTCATGGTCATGGAGAGGAGTCAGAAAAAACAATGTTGTTCGCTGTAAAATAGACAAAGCCTATGGTATGAAGACTGGCATGATCTATTCCCACATTCCCAGACAGAATACTTGGATATGATAGGTTCAGATCATCACTCTATTGTGAGTAGTTTTAACACTCAAATATTCCACAAGAAACGTCAATTCATTTTTGATAGAGTTGGATTGGGAATGATGGTTTTAAGGAATCAATTGAGAAATGATGGAAAGGTCTTTCATGTCGTTCCAGATTATCCTTTATTAAAAAAATCAGAAATTGTATATGTCAAATTTCCTACTGGCGATCTAAGAACATTCCTTTAGGAAAACAAATCATTACAAAAGTCCAGAAGAAACTAGAGGATCTTCATAATGATAATTCTACTTCCTCTGAAGACATTAGTAAGGCTAAAGAGGAATTGAAAATGCCTATGTTGAGGATGAGATTTATTGGAAAAAAAATTGAAATAAATGGCTTTCTGAAGGAGATGATAATACTTAATTTTTTTTTATATGGATAATACTCTCCTAATTCAAGATGCGACTGAAGAGAAAGTCAAAAAAGCATTATTTATGATGGACCTTGGAAAAACACCAGGTCAAGATGGTATGACTGCATTATTTTTCAAAATTCTTGGGAAGTGGTCAAATTAGATCTTATTATTCTCGTTAATGAATTTATCAGGACGGGATCTTCGAGCGAGACCTGAATGAAACAAATATATTTCTCATTCCAAAGGTATCGAAACCAACAAAAATGGCAGAATTCAGACCAATTAGCTTATGCAATGTTGGATAAAAGATCATCTCTAAAGTCTTATGCCTCATATTGAAGAAGATTCTCCTAAAACTAATTTCAGAAACTCAATTGGCCTTTGTGGCGGGCAGATTAATTTCTTAATAATATTTTGATTTCCCAAGAAATGTTTCATGCACTTCGCACAAATAAATCAATTACAAGGAAGTACATGGCTATTAAAACAGATATGAGGAAAGCCTATGATCGAGTTGAGTGGAATTTTGTAGAAAATCTCCTCCGCCGACTAGGTTTCCATGAAAATTTTTCAAGATGTATTATGCATTGTATAAAGAGTGTAGAATACTCTGTCTTATTAAACAGAGCTCACAGCGGGAAGATTATTCCCAAAAGAGGACTTCGCCAGGGAGATCCCTTATCTCCATATATTTTCAGTTTATGCACTATAGCCTTGGTGTCAAAATTAAAGAAAGCAGAACAAGACAAATTGATTACTGGAATATCCATTGTCATAGGTAGCCTGACGATCTCACATCTACTTTTTGCTTATGACAGTTTATTATTCTATAAAGCGAATCGAAATGAGCCAACTCATATTCTTAATATTCTGAAGGATTATGAAAAGCTATTTGGTCAATAAATCAACTTCAAAAAATCTTCAATTCAATTTGGTCATGCGTTCCCTAATGTTGACAAGCGAGCGATTCATCAAGTATTAAACATTCACCAACTTGGCGGAATGGGCAATTATTTAGGCCTTCCAAAGAGTATTGGTGGTGCTAAAACGAAGTTTTTTGCCTTTATTAGGGAAAAAATTCAAAAGAGAATTAATAATTGACATCTAAATACCTGTCCAAAGGAGGGAAGGAGGTCCTAATTAAGTCTGTTCTTACAGTTTCACCGACATATGTTATGTCATGTTTTCAGTTACCAAAATCAACTATTCAAGATTAAATGCAGCCACTGTAGAATTTTGGTGGACAAATTTTGAGACATCTAAAGGGGTGCATTGGATGATATGGCAAAATGTATGCAAGCCTAAATAAGAAGGACGTTTAGGCTTCCGAGCACTCGAAAAATTCAATTATGCCCTTTTGGCAAAACAATTATGGAGAATAATGGATTATCCTGAGTCATTATTTGCTAAAGTAATGAAAGGGATATACTATAAGAACAATTCTCCAATGGATCCAATTTATACGACATCACATTCTTATGGGTGGAGGAGTATCTCCTCAGCGTGCTCTTTGGTCAGCAAGGGCATAATTAGTATAGTTGGGGATGAAAAATCTATTTTGGTCTGGCGAGATCCGTAGATCCCGGATGTTATCCTGAGACCAGCACTCGGAATAGGACCAAATATTTACCCTGATCTCACAGTAAATCATTTTATTAATTCAAATACACATTCATGGTGGGAAGTACTATTACGACAATTCCTAGACCCACCAGATGTTGCACTTATCTTAGGAATAGTCATTCCGAGAAGTCCAAAACCTGAATATTGGGACTGGCATTTTACCGAAATGGGCAGATACATAGTGAAATCTGGAAATCATACCGAAGAGACGGATTCATTATTATCAGTGGGATGTTATGGTCCAAATTTTGAAGTACTCTAATCTAATGTGTGGAAATTGGATTGCTCTCTTAAAATTAAACATTTCATATGGCAAGCTATTTTTGGATGCACGACAATTAAAGGAAACTTGAAGCATCGTGGAATAAAATGTGATTCTCAATGTAGTCAGTGTGGCTTTGACGGGGAAAAAATCAATTTGAATGTCTTCTATCGATTTAAACTTGGGCTCTCTCAAATATTCCATCAGCAATAGATGTATTCCCAGGAAAATCAATCGGGTCCAATTTAGACTATATTTTCTGAGGTATTCATGAGAATGCTTCAATTAATACCTTACCATGGCTAATTTGGCATATCTGGAAAGCTCGTAATGAAAATTGCATTTTTAATTCTAACAAGGATCCTAGGGATATTCTTCGAGAGGTAGAGAGTGATGTATCATATTTGTTTACTGCAAGAAAAGAAAAAGATACAATGTGACAACCCGGCTTAGTCAGTTCGTCTCCAATATGGTCATCCGTGGCACTCTCCTCCACCAGCCACCCAGGATTCACAGGACACCGATGTTTTGTAGACGGCTCTTTGAAGGCCTCCGGTCTTAATTCTGGTCTAGGGTGGGTTTCTTTTCCAGACTCTCTAGAAGGAGTTTGTATGGCATCTCGAGGTGTTAGAAAAAGCCTCTCTGCCTTTCATTGTGATGTCGAAGCGGTGTTCTGGGCTATGGAGTATCTTCTCTCCATTTAACACACGGAAGTTGAGATGACGACGGATTGTGCAGATGTTCTGAAGATTTTCTCTAATCTTGAGGATTGGGCAGCTTTCAACACTTATCAGGAAGAATTTGCTAGACTACGATGTCTTTTGAACTTTTTTCTCTACATGTAATTCTTCATTCCTTGAATCATAAAGCTGATTCTCTCGCGCGCAATGTTTGAAAGATGGCTAATGCTTCAAGTTTTGTAGCCAGCACTTCATAAATGAAATTTTGAGTTGAAAAAAAATAACAAACAGAAACCTATAAATAGGCCATGTTCGTTTGCTAGTCGCTGGCGGCCGCGACCAAAAGTTGTTCGTTTGGTGGTCGTTGGTTCAGCGACCGGTCGCAGCGACCAGCGATTGAAATTTTAAGTCGCTAAAATTTAGCGACTGGTCGTTTGATTTGGTCGCTAGCGACCAACGACTCCTAAACGAACAACACTAGCAACCAAAAAATTAATTAATTAAAAATAATTTAAATAAATAAATTCAAATTTTGAAATAATTTGTATAAAATATATCACTAAAATACATATAAAAATTTCATATATAAAAATTTGATTAAAAAAATTTACAAATATTGAAAAGAAAATTTGTATTTATAAAATTTAATTTTAGGTGTGTATAAATATATTTTAAATAAATAATATATAGATGTGATATTATTTGTTATTTGAATTTCATGATTTTTTTGGCTAAATGTTATCAACATTTTATAATTCAAATTTACATACAATTTTTTATATCATTTTTATAAATACATATAATTTTAAAAATAATTCTTTTAAAAAAATAATAAAAAGTTGTCTATGTTCGCTGCGACTGCGAAACGAACAACACAACAACCAGCCGCAGCGCCCAATCGCATCAACTGTCAAACGAACATAAAATTAAATTTTTCATCGTAGTGGCTGGTCGCGGTCTTTGATCGCGGTCGCCAGCGAGCAATAAACGAACAGGGCCTTACATTACATGAAACACATTTTATCTAACAAAATTATAAAATTCAATTTTTATATGATTTGCTCTATAATAATTTCAAAGTTTACAAACTAACTATAAAAATATAAATTTAATAAATTCATGTAATCGATTACCAAAAAAAACAAATTTATTTGATTCAAACAAATATTATTTAAAATAACATGAACATATTATTGTATAATTAGATCATAAATCGATGTTTATAACTTTGAAATAATTTTATTTTTATAGTTGTACTCCAAATAAATAAGTTATACTAGTTGTATAAACGTGACATATAAGTAGTTCATAGTTGTACCACAGTAAAAACTTGTTATATTGATTGTACAAAACTAATATCCAATAATATACTCAAAAGTTTTTTTTTCATCTGATTAGATTAAGAAACATAGATATTACAACTTGAAAATTAGAGCTGAAAAAGAATTTCTGGAATGTTGGAGAAGGGTTTCGCCCCTCAAAATCCCGTCAATTTTAATGGAACTTATGTTTAGAAAGAGAAGTGTTTTTCGCCCAATAAGACGGATTCTAGAAGATTGAAGGAATATCCCAGGATCTGCAGGAAAATCTCCAAAAATCCGGGATAAGATAATAAGTTGATAGAGATAAGCAGTCGATTCTATCAATAAGGATAGGAGTTTTGGAGCTATAAATAAAGGTTTCATTCCACAGAGAAACCCATCTTTTGCACTCATAATACTCAGAGCACTTAGAGCTATGAAGCGGAGCAGAGCAGAGCAGAACAGACTTCTAGTTTAGGTGTTTTCAAGGATAATTCATTACTTTCCCATGGTATTCATCTTAAAACGTATTCAATAAATAAGGAATTCGACCCACGAAAATACAAATATTTATTGTGCTAACTCCAGTTATAATAGTTGGCGCCGTCTGTGGGGACAAAGAATTCTTCTACACACACGAAGAAGTTTGAGATGGAAAACAGAGAAAATCAGATTGAACAGATGGATGAAAATCCAAACCGAGACGGAGTGATGCCAGACAATACATCGAATCGAAGAGATGGAACCCCACTACCGGAGTAGAGACAAGAAGCAGATATCTCAAAAACTGGAGGTGTCTTACCAGCAATGGGCTCGGCGCAACCAACAACGGGTTCAGCAGAGAATGCCTCATTCCCTCCAACCGAAATGAATCATCAAGGGGCGTTGCTTTCTCAAACCGCCGAACCAGAAACACACGCAAACCTGTTTAAAGAGATGGAGCAGAAATTCAACGAACGTCTCAATGAGTTAAACGCGGCATTAGAAGAATGCCAAGAGCGAACAACAAGTGAGCCGGCAGGACAGCGTTATGATCGCGTAACCCTGTAAGACGGTATCTGTTTCTAGATTCACTGGAGAGAAGCAACCAAAGAAACACTTTAAGGAACACCATCGCCGAAAACGGATCTTATGGAAAAAATGTCGGATTTGTGGTGAATCGCATATAGATGAAAGTGTGGAAGCAGTTTTGCAGGAAATAAATTCAAGGGTCCATCGGGCAACTAGCTCAGCCTCTGAAATTGACTAAATTCTAATGAGGACTCAAAGCACCCCATTCTCCGAACGGATAACTAATGTCCACATCCGACTTTCGGAGAAGCTGAAACTACCAACATATGAAGGGAAAACGGATCCGAGCCGCTTTTTAACGCAGATGAACCTCGTCCTTGGACTAGCAAGATTCTCACCAGAAGAACGGAATGCGGAAAATTGTCAGTTTTTTGTATATAGCTTGTCCAGAGACGTTTTGAGTTGGTTTTCCAAGTTAGAGCCAAATTCGATACATTGCTACCAACAGTTCACTCACAGCTTCTTAAAGCATTATTCCATGCTTATCCAAAAAAATACGTCGAGTTCGGAACTTTATGCAACAATACAGGATCCGAAGGAGTCGATCCGAGGTTATGTTGGTCGATTCCGAGAAGTAGCCTCCCAAGTCAATGTACTAGATGATATAGCTATACATGCTTTGAAGGAAGGACTGCCATATAATTCAAGCTTCCGAGAAAGGATAATTCTTTAATCACCCAAGCTCGTTGGAAGATGCCTTGAGCCGTGCAATGAATTATGCCGAGTTAGAGCAAGACAAGGCAGCTTACGCAAAGAAACTTGCCCTTCATAAAGCGCCAACCTCGAAAACGGAAGGGAAAGCTGAAAATTACGAACCAAGGCAGCACTACGACAAGGAGTATCAAAGAGACGAAAAGAGGAGAAGAACAACCAATTTCAATATCAATACATGCAAAACAACACCACCTCCACGAAGATCTGAGAAACAGTATTACAAAGAAAAGGGTAGGGGCGAGAGTAATTATTGCACCTATCATAAAAGGTCCGGACATCCGACCTCGCAATGCATCATTTTACAGAGGATGTTGTTCGCAGAATACCAAAGAGGAGAAATTTCTGATGATAATCGCGGTCACCGGAAATCAAACTTGAATAGTGATTGATAGAGCAACGTTTGGCGAAAAACCGATTATGAAGAATCCATAAAGGAGAGAAAAGAAGATGATCGATCCGACAGACAAACGTCCTTCGACGAATCTAAAACAAAGGAGCGAGAAAGATCAAAAGAAAAAAAAATGACATCGAAGCTAAAACTCGTTAGCATGATTATAGGCGAGGAATAAGCCTGGTGTGACTCGATTCATTCAATCAAGAAATAGGAAAGGAAAGCAATATCTTCCTCTGGACTCTCACCCGACACAAATCCAAGAGAGAAGAAAACCAAATATGATCTCTAAATATCTTTTTCTGAAGAAGATACAGAAGGATTAGACAGGCCGCATGATGACCACTTGGAGATATAATTACAAATAGCCATTTGTGCAGTCTCACGTGTACTCGTCGATACCGGAAGTTCAGTTGACCTCATCTTCAAAGATACCCTGAATAGAATGGGGGTCGAAGAATCCGAAATTAAACCCGACAGTGAAACCATTGATAGGGTTCAATGGAGAAGCAATGACTACCATGGGAACAATTAAGTTACACAATCCGAGAAAGTCAACGACTATCGCGCTCATGTTACGTCACAGAACAAAAAATCAGAAATTCCAAAGTAGCGTACGTTATTTCAAAAATGGTGACTTTAACAGATCTCCCCTGTGAAAAAAATCAAGGAAGGAGTTGTTAGAGCAAGTGAACATCGACCCGTTACACCTAGAACGAACTCTTGGTATCAGAACAGATCTTAATGACGGCCTCAAAATAGAGATAGTCAAATTCCTTAAAGAAAATGTCTCGACTTTCGCATGGTCAAATGCGGATGTGCCAAGAATAGACCCAAAAATAACCTATCACGTACTCAAGGTGGATCCAACTCAAGATAAGACAAAAAGGCGAAAATTCGGTCCAAAGAGGACAAAAGCAGTAAGCGACGAAGTGGAACGATTAACCAATGCAGGTTCAATAATGGAAGTAAAATATCCAGAATGGCTTGCTAACCTTGTTGTCAAGAAAAAGAAGAACAAAAAATGGAGAGTGTGCGTAGAATTTACGGATCTAAACAAAGCATGTCCAAAAGATAGTTTTCCACTACCGCATATTTATCGACTTGTAGAAGCTACCGCTAGGAACGAATTACTCATCTTTTTCTATGCTTTTCAGGATATAATCAAATCAAGATGCATTCGGCATATCGCAAAAAACAGCATTATAACTGATCGCAGAACTTACTGCTACAAGGTAATGCCATTTGGATTGAAAAACGTGGGAGCAACTTATCAATAATTGGTCAATCGGATGTTCGCTCCACTGCTAGGTGACACTATGGAAGTATACATCGATGATATGTTAGTTAAATCTACGCAAAGCAGCGACCACATTACTCATCTACGAGAATGCTTTGATAAAACTCAATCCCACTAAATGCACATTTGCGGTAAATTCAGAAGAATTCTTAGGCTACATCGTTACCAAAAGAGGAATCAAAGCCAATACAAAAAAAATTGACGTTGTAATGAACTTGCTGTAACCAAAAAAACACAAGGGAAGTCCAATGGTTGACAGGATGCATAGCTGCGCTAAATCATTCCATATCGAGGGCTACAGACAAATGCCTTCCATTTTACCAATTGCTCTGCGAAAAAAAGCATTTTAACTGGGATGACAAGTGTGAAGACACATTTAAACAGCTCAAAGAATATCTCTCAACACCATCAGTCTTAGCTAAACCCAAAGACAGAGAGATTTTATATCTATACATATCGGTTTCCAGCTCGGCAAGTGAAAAAAGATTGCGGAGAACAAAGACTGATTTTCTAAGTTAGTAAAGCATTGGATGGAGCAAAAATAAGGTATTCCGTAGCAAAAAAGTTAGCATTGGCAGTCGTAATTTTTGCAAGAAAAATCAGACCGTATTTCTAGTCTTATTCAATCATTGAACTCTTGAACCACCCACTTTGCACAATTCTCCATAGTCCAAGTCAATCAGCAAAAATGACTAAGTGGGCAGTAGAACTAAGCGAATATGACATCGAATATAAAGGACGAACAAACGTAAAATCTCAAGTGCTAGCGTATTTCCTGACCGAACTTCCACAAGATGTCATTATGACAGAACCTACAGTCGAAGAAAATTGGTCATTACATGTTGATGGATCGGCATAGCGACACGAATCAGGAATAGGTGTACGACTAGATCTTGGAACAATCTTTCTGTTTATCCTTTCCCGCATCAAATAGCGAAGCAGAATACGAAGCAGTCATCACCGGGCTACGGTTGGCAAGAGCGTTAGGAATCCAACATATCCAAGGATATTGCGATTCCCAGCTCATCGCCAACTAAATTAATGGAGAATATGACGCCAAAAATGTACGTATGGACGCATACATGAAAGTACTCTAAGAAATCGCAAAGGATTTTCAATCTTTCGCCTTAACAAAAATTTTGCGTGATGAAAATTCTTCAGCCGCTGCCTTGGCCGCGTTAGCGTCAACGTCCAACCCGACGCAATGATGGATCATTCCGATAGAAAGTATCAATGCACCTAGCATACAACTCCCAAAAGAACAATGTATGGTGATTGATGTTGAAGAAACGGAGAGCCAAGAACCAGCTAAAGCGACCGATTGGCAGGACAAAATAAAAGCTTACATCGCATAGGGTAATTTACCGGATGACAGGTGGGCGGCCAGGTGACTAAAAGTTAGAAGTGCACATTAATGGACAAAAAACTCTTACGAAGGAGTGCAACAGGTGTACAGTTAACATACCTTAACAGAAACAAAGCAGAGAAAGTAATGCAAGAAGTTCATGAAGGAGCTAGAGGGAATCATTCGGGCGGTCAAGCTTTAACCCTGAAAATCCGCAGACTCAGGTATTTTTGGCCAACTATGGTAGCGATTGCGAGAAATTTGCGAAAGGATGTGAAAAATACCAACGTCATGCTCCCCTAATCCATGCGCCAACGGAATTCTTAAAATTGATCGTAGTCCTTATCTTTTCATGAGAGGGCGATGGACATTGTCGGACCACTTCAAGCATCTCGACAAAATCGATTTTTACTGATTATGATAAACTATTTAACCAAATAGGTTGAAGCCGAATCATACTCCAAGATACAAGATATCGACGTTCAAAAGTTCGTATGGAAAAACATAATATGCCGACATGGGTTACCATACAAAATAGTTACAGATAATAGAACCAATTCACATCATCACAATTTGAAGGATTCTGCGCCCTTTGGGACATTCGATTACAATTATCGACTCCCAGGAATCCCCAAGGAAACGGACAAACCGAGACAACAAACCAAAGAATATTTGAAGGATTAAAGAAAAGACTAGAAGAAAAGAAGAGACTATGGGCTTATGAGCTCGACAGAGTACTTTGGTCGTATAGAACAACTCCAAGAAGTTCAACAGGAAAAATCCCCTTTACTCTTGCTCACAGAGTATAAGCATTAGCGCCAGCAGAAGCCGGCATCTCGAGCCTTAGACGAACGATGCATGTACAACACCAAGATTTAAACGAAGAAATGATGCAAGATTGCCTAGATGATCTCGAAGAATACCGTGAAGAAGCCCTCTTGCGACTTCAAAATTAGCAGCAAAAAGCGGCCAAATATTTTTACAAGAAAGTCAAAGGACGATATTTTGCTGAAGGAGACTTAGTTTTGAGGAAGGTATTTGAAAATACGGCTGAAGTAAACGCAGGAAAGTTAGGCTCAAACTGGGAAGGACCATACTTAATCTCAAAGATAGTAACTCCAGGAGTGTACGAGGTGACGACCTAGGAAGGCACGATAATACTGTGTTCCTGGAACTCCATCAACCTTAAGTGGTTCTACTATTAATCTACTTACAGACATCAACTTTTCTGCTTGTAAATGAATAATTAAAAAATAATGCGAACTACGATCTGGCTTGATTCCTACAGGGTACGTAGGCAACCTCTTTTGAGGTGCAACTACTTCAATAAAGTTATATTTTATGTTTCACAAAAGCGTGTTATCATTCGCTAAAGTTAATCAAAACCTTGTCAAGCATTGCTTGCAAGCTGTCTCGACAATTTTAGTTTTAAGGGAAGACCCCTCAAAATGAAATCCGCTGAGGCCATCTCCATATTTCCGATTTACGGAAAACACCTTGCCAAGCGTTGCTTGCAAACTATCATAAAATTTTAAGGTAAGACCCCTCAAAACAAAATCCACTGAGACCATCTCTGATTTTCTTAAAAATCTCCCGAAGCTTTATATGTAAATTATCTCTACAATCCCTAATTTAAGGAAATCCCCTTTTAAAGAAATCTGCTGCAGTCATCTCCGACACTCCAACTAAATAAAAACCTTGCCAAGCGTTGCTTGTAAGCTGTCTTGGTAATTTCAATTTTAAGGGATGACCCCTCATAACAAAATTTACTGGGGCCATCTTCGATTTTCTATCAAAGGGAAATATCTTGCCAAGCGTTGCTTGCAAGCTGTCTCGATGATTTTGGTTTTAAAAGAAGACCCCTTAAAACGAAATCCCCTGAGGCCATCTCCAATTGTCTGTCTAAATAAAAAAAATAAGAAGTCTTGAACTAGGATGTTAAATGCTCCGCAAATCTAAATTTCTAAAGACAAGGGAAAAAGAAGAGGCAATTATATTTCTTTCAAAAGAGAACCATCCCATACTCGGGGACAAACCCTGTCAAATTCACCAACAATAAGTCACAAAAAAATACATCCGGTAGACTCACGCTCATTCAAAAAGATATCCAGAACAAAGTACATTCAACAACGAAAAGAAGAAACAAAGAAAGAAAACAAAACACTAAGAGAACTAAGACTGTGGAGAAGTTTTCAGCGCAGAAGCCTCCTCCGGAGAAATAATACCGATGTTCGAGTCATGCTGGCCAGATGTGGATGTGTCAGAGGATAAAGGCTGAGGGGAAATTCTAAGATGTAACTAATGGAAGAGAACCATCTCCCGAAACTGGCGGAAACGAAAAAGCACTACCATCCGGAACCATAACACCCGCAGACTTATATCGATCAGAAAAATTCTTGTAGTCACTCTGCATACGCACTTCAAGAGCCTGGGAAACTTTAGTTCCTAATTTCCTGAATAAAAACAGAAGACGAAATCCAAATCAGAAAATTTAAAGGTACACCATAATCAAGAGGCGACAGATGTGAAATAACAAACCTGAGCTCTAGAAGAAAATCCACAGTTTCTCAGACTTGATTCATTTGCGCATAAAGATCCCGAACTTTGGACTCCTTGTTAAAATAATCCTTCAGTTTTGCGAGTTAAAGAGATGCTTGAGCCGTTACTGCTGCTATCTCATCCTCCTTTTCTTTTAGACTACGAGTTTTCTCCAATTTGACGAATGCCTTGAGTCCATTAAGCTCTCCCTCAGTTCGTTTTGCCCGCGAATGCATATTTTCTAGCACAATTTCCTTCTTAGAAAGAGCGGCCTCCAAACCCAACATCTTTTCCTTCAAAGCAGCCAACTTGCCTAAGGCCTGATCCCAAACGCGCATAACTTCTTTGTTTTGGACTTTGAGACTCTCTAACTCAGCCAATTTGCGTTCGTACGCTTCGCCTAAAACGTTGACGTAACCAGTAGCCTGGAAAACCACAATAAAACATTAGCGCGACGCAAAGTAGAGAATTTAATTTTTCTATTTAGAATCTGACATATTTACCTGGAAAGCATGAAAGAAGTAACACTTATACGCATTCATATCATAAATCTTTTTCATGGGCGGAAGAGGATCTTTGATAGGACGAATATACCGGCTGAAGCAAGCAATGTCATCATGATCCCTAACAGAAGGTGGACGAATGTCCTTGCAAGGAGACATATCTAAACAAGTAAGATCTTTAGAATGATCAACAGAAGCAGCCCGATGTTTCTTCGGTAAAGAAGGTGACGGATTACACATCCCCTTTTCTTTCCAACCTTTTCGACGGATTTCAAAGAGGTTCCCTGCAAAGAGTATAAGTATGACTCAACAATTTAAATGGCAAAATTCTCACAAGGAATAAAGCGGAAAATAGTAAATTTTCCGCAACACAATAACCTTGGGAGATTTAGCAGAAACCCCTTTTGCACCCGATGACGTATCAATAACAGGAACCAAAGAAAGCGGCATAGACGCATCAACGGAGGTCAGCGTGGAAGGAACTGGGGCAGCAGGCAGAGGGATAGAAGAATTCGGCCTCGAAGATTCGCCTCCAATCAGTTTGCCATGGTTGTTGTCATTAGAAGTGCCTACTTTCTTCGCCTTCCCTTTATCTCCGCTCTGAATAAAAGTAAGATCCTTCACAAGACTAGACATGTAACTCGGAGTATCTTCGGACTCTCCCATCTTTTTATAAGAAGCTGCTTAAGATTCAAAGTTCAGAAATTACTCACTAGAAGAGATAAGGAAAAAGATAAGAAAACGGCTTGAACCTATGACGATTTGAGGAATATCCCACTTTCTGTTCTGCATAAGGAGATTAGTCCACGAAACCAACTCAATATCCTTAAATTCTTGAAAATTGGCTAAGTTTGCAGGAGATAAATCCGGATAGATTTGATGATAAACTGCAAAACAATCAAAGATAAGCAACATTAAACATCTTCAAAAGCATTTTTTAAAAACAAAAAACCAACTACTACAGGAGACCACAAAGTTCTAAAATCGGCATTGACATCAGGAACTGAAGTTTCATTAATCTCAACAAAGAAGTAATGATCTTTCCAGTCAGACACTTTAGATGGTTTATCACTCAAAACGGCACAGTGAGGTCTCATAGTCACAAAGTAAGTCCCATCAAAACTCTTGCTCATCACAATCGTGGTCATAGCTTCAAAAGAGGTCACAACCTACATCAAAACCTAAAGTGGTCCAATCACAAGCAGAGCAACCATATTGCAGACTATGGGTGGAGTAAGCTAGGAAATGGCAATTTGACGTCGCTTGCAATACTCAATAAGAAGACTTGGCAAAGGAAACCAAGACTACATTTCAAGAAATAGTCCTCATGTAAACATAGATATCTCAATAAAGGTTCCCATGGAAAATGACGTATTGCCGTTGAGACCCTAAGAGCAGTACTTGTAGAAGTGGAAAACTGAGTCATTCCCATCCACCAGAGGAATCAACACCTCTTCATCAATACGAGGTTTCCGCTTCCAAATCGACTTATCTTTTCCCTCCGATACTCTATGTTTTCCCGCTCTCGCTGACGGAAAAGACCTTCTTCTTCCTTCCCAACGCCAACTTGATCCCGACATGAAATCATTTTTGAAGGAAAAACACGCCCGACGGCGACATAATCACCTGGATAGGATACTACATCAACCTTAGTATCCGTCGGGACAAAACTTGACGACGAGCCAGAATCCAAAGATGACTCAGATGATGAACTACTCCCACTAGACCCCGACGAACTTGATTGCCCGAACATAACAGCCTTGAAAATCTAAGAGCCAAAAAAAGGAAACGGACGTTTGACCTCACAACCAAAACAAAACAAAAAAAAACTGACAGAAGGTAGATTAGAAGACTTACCCTAAAATAGGATGCGCGGAGCGTTAGTTATAGCGGAAGATGAATTATTAAGTCCCAAAAGATACCGGAGCAGACCTGCAATCTAATTAAGAACTCTTGAATGACTATCAATGTTTGGAAGAATATCGAACTTACCAAATCAAACACTTTGCAAGACTTATACTACAATCAATAGATTAAACGCGCGCCTCAATCAAGAAGATCAACCCTCCCAAAGCACCGGCGGAATTAGCACAAATGGCAAACTCGATGATAAACTCGTAGGACAAATGCGAAATGAATATAAGTTAGAACAGGAACCTATTCGAAACCTACAAAGATTAAAGAAGTCAGGGATAAGATGAATCGAGTCCGTATGAAGATGACGAGGAATTAATAAACTCTCATTACCTAGAGGACTTCAAAAATTTGAGAGAATCCGAGAATGATTTGCTGAATGATTGCAGAGAAAAGGAAACTTGCCGAAACCCGTAAACGCTAAGAATCAGCAAATATAAAGGAAAGATTATCAATAATGGGATAAGAACAACTTACGAAGAAACCAAGCCAAGTTTAATCAACTAATCAAAATAACTTAAGTAGCGAAGAATTTTGAAGTGAGCAAATCACTTTTGGGCATATCAAGAAGGAATTCAAGTCCTAAAAAAAAAAAAAAAAATGAATTGTTAGAAGGAAAAGCACCGAATACGGGAAATAAGAAGAGAAAATTAGGTGAAACCGGAAGAGTATTCACACCTCACTAACAAGAAAATCCCGTCCGGAGTATAATGAATTAGCATAGAACCATGCGGCCACCAACACATGATTGAAACAAAGAGATTTAACGGGCGAAAGATGAAAATACAATATCCGAAGTTTTGCGCCTCACCGAGCCGAACCAGATTACTTGCTGAGCCGAGCCGAATTAGTTGCCAAGCCTAGCCGGATTCGTTGAGCCGAGTCAGAATCGTCATCGAGCCAAGCCGAGCCAGAACCGTTGCCAAGCCGAGCCAGAATCGTTGCCAAATCAAGGAAGAAGATGTCACCAAGCCGAGCTGGATTCGCCCGAGCCGAGCTGGATTCGCCCGCACTGAGTCGAACTCACCCGTGTCGAGCAGGGTTCGCCCGCGTCGAGCAGGGTTCGCCCGCGTCGAGCAGGGTTCGCCCGCGCCGAGCCGGATTCGCCTGCACCGAGCCGAATTCGCCCGCGCCGAGCTGGATTCGCCCGCGCCGAGCTGGATACGCCCGCGCCGAGCTGGATTCGCTCGCACCAAGCCGGATTCGCCCACGCCGAGCAGAATTCGCCCGAGCCGAACCGCACACCAAACCCACACGCCGAGATACACACCAAGCCGCACACCCGCCAAGTCCCTTGAAGACGCACCGGACCACCCACACCGAGCTGAGCCAGATCCGCCGAGTCGGGCCAGATTTGTTGCCTCCGAGTCGGACACAATCCACCGAGCGACCAAAGAGAGTTGGAGAGGAAAAGAGTTGAAGTGAAGTAGATTGAAACTTTATATAGAAGGGTAAAAAGTAAATGGGTTTGATGGGCCAAAATGGTTAAAATCCATTTGCTGAAAATGATTATGGAGACCCACCAACAAAAGAAGGGAAGGAAAAGAAATTAAAAACAAAATATGATGATTATTAAAGGAGTTTACAGAGTTATTAAAAATTCAAAGACCTCAATTGTTTCAGTCATTGAATTAGGGGGACAATTTTTGGAGGTGGGCTTCTCCCCTCAAAAGCCCGTCAATTTTACTGGAACTTATGTTTAGGAAGAGAAGTGTTTTTCGGCCCAATAAGACAGATTCTAGAATATTGAAGGAATATCCCAGAATCTGCAAGAAAATCTCCAAAAATCCAGGATAAGATCCTAAGTTGATAGGGATTCTATCAATAAAGATAGGAGTTTTGGAGCTATAAATTAAGGTCTCATTCCAGAGAGAAATCCATCTTTTGCAATCAGAACACTCAGAGCACTTAGAGCTATGGAGCTGAACAGAGCAGAGTAGAACAGACTTCTAGTTTAGGCATTTTCAAGGATAATTCATTACTTTCCCATTGTATTCATCTTAAAACTTATTCAATAAACGAGGAATTCGACCCACGATAATACAAATATTTATTGTGCTAACTCCGGTTAGAACACGGAAGAAACTAAAGCTCAAGAAAAACGAGAGACATAAGCCCAAAAGATTAAGGGAAAGTAAACAAAGGAGAACTTAAGGAGTAAGACACAATGATAATGCCCCAACCTCCTATGAACTAAAACAGGAACGAAGACAATCGGAACCGCAAACGAACCCAGAGAAACAGGATGTTGCCGAAGACTGCAGAGCGCCTCAAGGAGCCAGACGATCACGACTAGACTATTGAATGAGGGCAGTAACCAAACAGATTGGACAGGCGAGGATGCGAAAAAGGAGAGCAAAGATCACTGAATTCAACTCCAAAGCAGTCCACCCAAAGAGAAGAAGCTACTAAGAGAACCAAAGCTCCAAGATGGATCCTGAACTATGAATTAGGGAAAACGTCAAGAAAGTTTCACAGAAAATGCACACGGGCCCTCGTAGACTCAGAATTAGACATCTACCAATAACACCGAGATACTCTCCATGCAAAGAGCAAATCTGAAAAACACCACCACTGCATTGCTTGACTAACGGAGAAGATGTCCCAACAGCGGAAGAAAATCAAGAAGATGAACCCAAGAACAAAAGTTTGATAACCAATATCAACAAGAACTCAAGAGAACTTCAATGGAGAACAAGAACTAGGAGGCTATAGATTAACCAAGAACTAGAGGAAGGACATGAAGCTTAGCAATCGCAAGTATCAAGACAACACCAATCCCTTAGAACAAGTTCAACTAAAAAGTAAACCACAATACTCAAGGTTATACCTAGAAAATATTAGTAATACTGGTTGTCCTAGTTCTGCGAATCACTTCCGTTGAACTAGTAATACTAGTTTTCAATTAATAATACCATAAAATATAATAATTTTAAGGAGTTTAAATCCAAAAAATATGAGAGAGAAACGAATTTTGTAAAAGAATTATAATTTTAATTAATTATACTATTAAATTACGTTGTTTTAATGTAAATGTAAAAAGAAAATAATATTATAATTGTAAAAATAAAAGTTATGTTGACTAATGAAGGTAACACTAGATTTTGTTTAAATCCATAAGGCCATCTTAACCCTTCACCCATGAAATTTACATCTGCTTTCTTTCTTTTCTTTGTCAATATTGGGCCACAACTAGCCGGTCCAATAGGCAAGTTCCTATATAATATAGGCGTGGAACTTGATACCTAGATGTATAAGTGTGTCTGCCTTTAGTGGACTTACCATGTGTCACTAGACTAAAAAATCACCTGCATTTGCAAAGTTTATCTATATTTTCAGTTACCTTACAAATATATTATTATTTATATTTTCTATTTTAAAGGATTTTCATTATTATTTACAAGATAATGACCCATGCTATGCATGAGATATGTTTTTGTGAAAAACTACTATGTATTTGGGGTTATTTTATTTATTTATAATATTTATATTTATATTTATATGCGATATTTGTTTCTTTTATCTTTATTTCATGGTTTGATGTAAATTTATTAATTTTATATATATGGATACACTAAAAGTTAATTTATTATGTACACGAAATATATTTTCTGATATTTGTTTGATTTTGATGCATTACAATTTTCGTATATAAATTTTTTTGACTTGTATCATTTAGGTTTTTAGATCCATGTTCATTTAAGTTTTTAGAACAACATCCATTTAAAGTTTAAAACCAGTATTCATTTAAGTTCTTATACTCAAATTCATTTAGGGGCTAAAAATTACGTGGATATACCCTAAACGTATCTTTTATATAATATATCCTAGATATAAGGTATTAGTTTATCAGGAAAACAAAGTAAATAATAATGCATGTAAATTTTCAATTAGGAAAATAAATAGTTTGTTAGGAAAATAAAGTAAATAACCAATTAAGAAAATAATTACGAATAAGATTACAAACCAATAATATTTAAGTCTATTTTTATTATATTTAAAGTAAAAACAAACTAATAATATAATCTAGATAATAATAATAACTAGTTATAGAATCTTGTCGAGAAATAATAATTGTTTTTTATTATTATAAGAGATAACAATAAATACAAATATTACGTGACAATTACTTCATGGTAATAATACGATCTAGTCCAAAACATATCAATATAACACAGTGTTTAAGTTAACACTACACTTTTATCATATATAGAGATTATAAAATATTCCTAAAAAAATGCAAATAAGTAAATTGTTATTAACATACCTTAGAATCACAAAGAACCATATCTATAGTTTGACCAAATTTTTTAGTATATATCTTGCATAGCTTTAGAATCTTAACTTTAATTCTCTAATTTTCTTTGCATGGTTTCAACTAAAAAATTTCAGAGAAAAATATGATTAAAGGAATTAAAAATCGAGAGGAAAAAGAAACTTATAATTGTTGAGAAAAAAAGAGTTGAATCATTTTTTTTTGTTTGGAAAAGACTTGAATCGTTGTTATGGTGATAATAATTATGAGATGGATCTTAAATAGAATTTATTTTGGTATTATTTCCATATTAAGGTTAGGAGAAAATCTTTAAAATAGATATTGATTAGGAATATCTTGTATAATATATCATAAATATAAGGAATTAGTTAAAATAAGTTGTTAAGATAATCTATTAATTCATGTTTTAAATATCTCTATAAAATATAAAAATGGTATCATGTTTAAACAATCATTAGATTTTTGGTGCCCAAAATCGCCAATTGATTTTTTAAACAACGTGATTTTTTAGGTATGAATAGTTGATTACCAGTGCCAATAAATTAGTAGATTAGTCGTTCACTTTTTTTGTTTAAACAACCAATAAATTAGTAGATTATCTAGAATAGTCTATTAAAAAAATATTAATTTCATCCGTATTAATTAATTATTTTTATTAAATATAAAAATAATAGTAGATACAAATATTATGTGACAATAGTTTCTAGTAACAATACAATGTAGTACAAAACAGACAATATAACACCGTGTTAAAATTAATGCTACGCTTTTATTATATATAGAGATATCAAATTAAAAATTGTGTAAAAGCTAAAACTTACACATATTCTAGCTCCTAGACATGATCCATCCACCATATGAAAGCAAAACCATGAATAGATAGTGATGAGAAAAACACAAAAGAAAATGATATTGGACATTTTGGAATTGTTTCTAAAGACCTGTCAAATTAACTTCCCTAATTGATATATAATAATATATAATAGGTCTAACTTAAGAGGAACTCGATAATAAAATAAAGTAAGATGACATCATCAAATTTATATCTATAATCTATTGAATCCAGAGAATCTGGCTTGTAATAGTTAGACTAGTTTAGTCTTAAAGGACACGTATAATTCACATTTTGGTTAAATATTATTATTGTTATTTGTGTGCGCCTGTGAATCTGCTGGCATTCTAACGAGCATATCGCTAACTTAGTTGACAATATTAGATTCTTTTTTCTAGTTTTTGTTTTACTAGTTTGTTTTTGGCTTCTTCTTTTCTTAGAAAATAAATTTCCTCATCTATTTAATTATATGTTTGTTATTTTCATAGAATGATCTTCATAAAAATACTCATCAAATTACCTACTATGGTCTTCATTATGTTTATGATAACAAAAGTGACTAGTATCATGGAAGTGACTGAAGTCATATTTGTGAATTTCATGTTTTAACTATAGCATTGTTGCAAGATTCCTCTTGGGTTTCCTAAGAAAAAAAAGTTACTAATTTGTGAAGGTACAACTGTTATTCTGCTGCTACAATCTTCCTAAGCATGTTTAGGGATTTGATTACATCATCACAACTATAGTTTAATATAAAATAAGAATCTAAATATTTGAATTCTTTTTGTAATGTTGTAGTATCCCAATAATAAAATTGGAACCCTTTGAATCCATGCAAAGACCAACCGGACTCGTCCCGTTATGAATATGATATAATGGATACGAGACTTTCTTGGAATGATTTTTATTGGATCCCATATTATGTGGCAATAGTGATGTGCCTATATACGGAGGCCTAGGCAAATTGTAAAATACGATTTTATTATTTTTTTATTTAAAATATTTATATAATTTTAATTTATTAATAAAAACATCATACAATTTGTATAAAATATGGTTTAAAACATTATAAATACTCTAGAAATTTTTATATATGATTATAGTAAATTTAAATATATATATATATATATATATAAGAAAAGTAATTTAGTATATACTTATATTAATAGATATATAATTTTTGTATAACAAGAATTTTGCACAGATTTAACTTGGATGGTTTTTTTTGTAATATTAATAAATACGAAATTGGAATCTAAGTGAACCTTTGGGAGGTATGGCGAGGCTTAATTGTCGTTTATGCATGCTCGCGGCGAAAGTGAATATTCCAAACTATTATAACAAAGACACAACTTGTATAATTGTAATCAATCTCTCCTAAATAATAATTTTGGATCATTAATTAGCGTTAACAACTATACTAATATAGTATTCTATACGTAAAACGAATCCTACTTATAGCCTTTTCAAATCTCCATGGGCTCTTTCAAAGTCAACTTTTGTATCTCTATATAAACCAATCTTCTCCTCCTTGTTCCCTAAACACAAAGCAACAATCACTTGTTAAAACAAATGGCCGATGGTTTTGGTGAACCGGGAAGCTCAATGCATGGAGTCACCGGCCGTGAACAAAGCTATGCTTTTTTCGTCGAATCTCCGGCAGTTCCTTCCGACAACTCCGCTAAATTCTCTCTTCCCGTGGACACCGAACACAAAGCCAAAGTCTTCAAACTCTTATCCTTTGAAGCTCCGCACATGAGAACTTTCCATCTTGCTTGGATCTCATTCTTCACTTGCTTCATCTCCACTTTCGCTGCTGCTCCTCTTGTCCCTATCATTCGAGATAATCTTAATCTCACCAGACAAGATGTTGGAAATGCCGGTGTTGCTTCTGTCTCTGGCAGTATCTTCTCTAGGCTTGTTATGGGAGCCGTTTGTGATCTTCTTGGACCACGCTATGGCTGCGCTTTCCTAGTCATGCTTTCGGCCCCGACTGTCTTCTCCATGTCCTTTGTTGCTAATGCTGGCGGGTAAGCATGATTGTGATTTGTAAACATTGGGCAAACACTGTCTTGATACGAGAAGATTCAGTTAATGGATCGATTCTAAAAAAAATTCTAAACAAAATTGTGGAAAATTTTTGTCAAGTGGTTGAATTTCCTCACTAGAATTTGATTCTAGGAAGTTGCGACGCCTCGCATGATATTGTTTAAGTATTGAAAATTTAAATAGAGTCTTGTCGATCCATAACAATTTTCTGAAAACTCCTAACAATGTTGTGATAATATAGGTACATAACGGTGAGGTTCATGATCGGATTTTGCCTGGCAACTTTTGTGTCATGTCAATACTGGATGAGCACAATGTTTAATGGTCAGATCATTGGTCTGGTGAATGGAACAGCGGCCGGGTGGGGAAACATGGGCGGTGGAGTCACGCAACTACTCATGCCAATTGTCTATGAGATCATTCGAAGGTTAGGGAGCACGTCCTTCACGGCCTGGAGGATGGCTTTCTTCGTCCCCGGATGGATGCACATTATCATGGGAATCTTGGTCCTAACTTTAGGACAAGACCTTCCTGATGGTAATAGAAGCACACTCGAAAAACAAGGTGTTGTTACTAAAGACAAGTTCTCAAAGGTATTAACTATTATATTAAATAAATATTAACATCTTCTTGGATCCCTTGATTATTAGTCTTACATATATTAAAGTCTACTGATCGTCGTCTAAATTATATACTTTTCATCTTATATATAAATGGTTGTTCTGATATGAATCTTAGTTTAATATTTACTTACATAGAGGCACATAATATAATCCAAGAAAATAATTCGATTCTCTTATCTCTCACTTTAAAACTTTAGAGAAAACAAACCCTAGTGTACCCAAGTTATTGTAACTATTGATAAATCTCTAAATATAATACAAAATTCGTTAATATTATCTTCTTCTTCTTTGTTAAATATATTTTCTCCTTTTATTCCGGTTAAGATTCGTGTATAATTTTCTTATGGACAATTTTACCAGGTTTTGTGGTACGCAATCACAAACTATAGGACTTGGGTTTTCGTGCTGCTATATGGATACTCCATGGGAGTAGAGCTCACAACTGATAACGTCATCGCTGAGTACTTTTTCGACAGGTGACTTCAATTTTATAAATTAAAATAGACATTTATTACAATTAAGGGTTTGATTGCTATGTGCAGAGTGGTAACTATTTTTTTTCAACATTTCTTTCTTTTTTATTACATAAAAAGATTCAATATGTGATGATGACATTTTTGCAGATTCCACCTCAAGCTTCACACGGCCGGTATAATCGCCGCAAGCTTTGGTATGGCAAACTTCTTTGCGCGTCCTATAGGTGGTTGGGCCTCAGACATTGCAGCTAGACACTTCGGTATGAGAGGCCGTCTATGGGCCCTATGGATCATCCAAACCTTAGGTGGTTGCTTCTGCGTATGGCTAGGCCGAGCCACAACCCTTCCTACCGCGGTTTTCTCTATGATCCTCTTCTCACTTGGAGCTCAAGCCGCTTGTGGCGCCACCTTCGCCATCATACCTTTTATCTCACGCCGCTCCTTAGGCATAATCTCTGGTCTTACTGGAGCCGGAGGAAACTTCGGCTCTGGTTTGACTCAGCTTGTCTTCTTTTCGACCTCAACGTTCACTACAGAACAAGGGCTAACGTGGATGGGTGTGATGATTATGGTGTGTACATTACCTGTCACTTTAGTGCATTTCCCACAATGGGGAAGCATGTTTTTGCCTTCCACGGTAGATGCAGTGAAGTCAACGGAGGAGTATTATTACTTGAAAGAGTGGACGGAGACGGAGAAGCAAAAGGGAATGCATGAAGGAAGTTTGAAGTTCGCCGTCAATAGTAGGTCGGAGCGTGGTCGGCTCGTGGCTTCTACACCCTCTCCTCCTTCTGCTACACCGGAACACGTTTGAGCGTTATATTATTTAAATGTGTTTTATCAATTGCCATTGCTTTAGATGTGAAGTAGTTGACTGTTGATCGAAAAGAATGTCTCATTTCTCGTGGCTTCTAGACCCTTCATGTAATTTCGTTCATTGTTTTCGAGAATATATTTATATATTTGTTTAAGACCTTTTGCAATGGTGAAAACCTTGTCTCAAAAAATAAAAATATTAATATTTTAATATAATTTAATTTTTATTTTATATATGAAATTTAACTAGCATAAGACTTTTTGGTTTTCAAAATCTCTCATTTGAAAAAATATTTCTTATATTTCTTCTACTTTTTTATTATTTTAATAATTTTTAGTGGTAAGAGACTCATTGATACTCCAACTTAGTCTAAGCTACGAACTCAACGAATTCTGTAATTCTAGTTGGGCTCAACGCGTTCATAAAAATCCATCTAACCTAACTAGATCACTTCTCTAGCTCATTTGGTATTGTTTTTTAAATAAAAGCCCATTTGGTATTTGGTTCTGAATGATATTCAGGAAGCCCATTGAGCCCAATAAGATCTCAGTATCTTTATCAAAATTGAATTAACTTCATGTTCTAACCAAAAAAATATAAGATTTATCATTTAAAAAATTTTCGTTAAGGCCAAGAAGCAGGTGGTCCAGTTGGCTTGCCTCTAATCTAGTTTAGCAACACGTGGTGAGTTTGAATCCCGCTAACTCCAATATATCAGGTGGTGAGTTTGAATCCCGCCAGTTCCAGTGGAAACAATTTAGTTATGAATCGGACATTTGTCGATCCCATTAGTAGTGGAAATAATGAGTAAAGTTAACCAAAAAAAAAATCTTAGTAGAGTAAACAATTACATGCATGGTTATAACATACAGACTAACAGAATATAATATTTTACATGAATCAGTACGTAATGAATACCATGTATTCATCATTTTTGCCTAATTTAAGAATTAGTATCTAATTGCAAATTTATAAAAATTTGTACGGACCAAACTCCATACTGAAAAATGAAGTTTAGTAGAAATAAATTTAACAAAATTGCGATTTGGTTGTTTAAATATGCGATTTAAAAAAAAAATAAACAAAAATGATGAATCTAACAATTTCATGTATGTATGTGTACTCAATATTATTTAGGGAAATTTGGGTGAATGTACATAAGTTTCTTTAAAATTAGGTAGAGAACATTTTTCTCTCTCATAGGATTATGTTCATAATTTAAGACAATTTTGTCCCTACTACACTATAATGAATTTTTCTCTCTCTTTTCACACAACATAGATGTTTCTCTCTCCAATCCTTCGTAATCCTTCTCAAATTCTTTTCATTCTCTCCTTATTTCCTTTTCTGGCGTTTCGCAAAATTATGACCTCCTTCTCTCTGTTTTTCCCTTTTATGGTGTGCTCTTTACCCTAAATTTTGGTTTCTTCTTCTCAGAACACTCATTGTTTGTTTCCTTTAATTCAGGTACATATTTACCATGCTCTGTTTAACCTATAGTAACTCATGCCTCTATTGATTCTTTTGATTTTGTTTTAGGATCATCAATTGTTGCTTATGTAATCTGGGTTTTTATCTCACTTATTTTCGTAATATCTACAAATGAGTGAAACTAATTGCCATGGTGGTTCTAGATTTCACTTCTAGGGTTTCTCTAATCAGAAATTTTTAAGGATGCGAAACCTTGTGTTGGTTTGTGATTTTTTATGTCTGGGTTAAGAGAAAGTTTTATGTTGGAAGTTTTTGTTCAGATTTAACCAAATTGTTTGATTGTTTCAGTGATTTTAGATTTGTATATGTTTATTGTTATTAGTTACTTGTTACATGTATACATACACATTTACATTCGTGTTTACACATCTACAATCTGTTTATCGCTATCAGTTACTTTGTCTTTAATTTCTTACTTTGTAGGATGTTTTAGTTTGAGTTCTATCAATTTTTATTGGTTAATGTTTCTGTCTTTGTTTCTCTGCTTCTGCTGCATACGTCATATCAGTTATCCTCCTTAGTGTTCACCCTCAACAATGATTTCTATGGTTAGACTTGCACTTTACAACACAACTTATAAGTTGCTTAACTTTCTTGCCTCTGGCATATTTACATAGGAATATCGCTTAGTGTTCTCACTTACCAATAATGTGATAATATAGAGTTGTGCTTGACTATGTTACTACTTATAGTGGATTAACTCTCGAGACTGTTGCATGTATCGTATGTACCGCTTACTGTTCTCTTTTTACCAGTGATGTGGTTGTGTTGACTTATACTTTACTAGCTAACCACTTATCTATTGATTACGCTCCTGCATTTTTCACATGTCGTATGTACTTATTGTTTAGAGTTCTCATTTACAAGCTCAGTTACATATGTATGATGTACTTGTCTTTCTAGATGTGTACATGTGATTGTACATTGTAATAACTCTTGATATGTATGTTGTTACATTAGATACACATTATCCAACAACATATATGTGTATTACCTAACTTTATCTTCATCTTCGAGTCTATTACTCTGTGTTTTAATTTATCAATGTGTTTGGCTCCATCTTCTGATCAGTTCCTCTTTCATTAGTTACATTCACACTTCTGATAACTAACAACACTTGTTTTTTCTGGAACCTCCGCATATGCATGACATGAACCTCCCAAAACTTTAACCTCACCTCCACTTATTGCATATGAAGCTGCCAAACCAATGTCGCCTTCAGCAATGACATCCCACCTATCACATATAAAGCTGCTCCAAGCGCACCTTATTTCTTCTTCATCATCATCTACTTCAGTGTTTAACTTATCCTTATATTTCTAAACACGTGTTATTGCACTCCTTTTTGTACTTCTCTACCATATTTGATAAACATTTACTTATCTATGTCATGTCACTTATCTCTACATCTCTCCTGTGACATGGCAAATTTTGCTGACACAATATTTAATGCCATACTTTTTTATCAGGTCAGTTGTATCCCTCCATAGCCCTATTATTGTCTTTTTGCAGGATAAAAAGGTGAGAGGCTTAATTTTTCAAAAACTATATCTCAAAACTAATTTTCCTAAAAATTGTTTATTTATAGCTAAATGGCCCTATTATTTAATATAAAAAACACTATATTTTAGATAATTTCAAATCCCAGTTTATAATTAAAATTTAAGATTTTATTATGTTAGTGATGGGCCTCGATACACCTAGGCCCAAAGCTTTGAGTAACAAACCCGAATATATTTCGGCCTTACTAGTAGATTTAAGTTCATACACTCATCTGAGAGTGAATATCGCGGTAAATCAGTGCAACGCCCAAAAAGAAAAAATATTCCATAAATGTAGAACGAGATTAAACGCCACAACTTAGCAATCAAATCTCGGAGCCTTAGTACACAAATCCAATATAAGAAGAGCGAAAAAGTAGATAAAAAGGGGCATCCAAAATCAAGAGCAAAAGTATTTAGAACAATAGCTAGTTTTATATCGAGATTAGTTCGACTTTTAGCAAAGAGATCTTGATTCGTTTGCTTAATCCTCAATAAATGATTATTTTCCTTGATTTTTAATTTGGGCATTAACATTATGCGCGATTACCTAAAGTTGTATTTCAATGAAAAAAATTATAGAAATGGACATTTATGTTATAAAATATATCTAAATACAACATATAATATTATAAATACTAGTTTGTATAATAAGTGGAAACAACAGAAAAAATAAGATAAAATAGATGAGATAACTAATAGAGGTAACAGAAGAAACGTGAGAAAAGATTGGTAATAATTTTTAGTCACTTATAAGTTGTGTAGTGTTGTATTGTATTGTGTGTAAGAACTTCTTACCACCCCACCTCTATTTATAGAAGTACAAAGGTTTTGGAAGTAAGGTGAGATATTTTTATAATAAATAATTAAATATTCTAACACTCTCCCTTAATTTTTTATTATTAATGATGTATTATGCACTGCTTCATTAAAAACCTTGTTATGAAAAAACTCAGTGGGATAAAAACCATAACGAGGAAAAAAAAGATACAGTACCGTAATCTCCCCCTGAAATGATGGATATCATAAGTTTTGTAATTCTGATATTGTTAACATGTTTTATGAATGTTGTAGTGGGAACCGCTTTCATGAACAGATCTGCTGCATTGTCTGCTGAACGAATTTTTACTTCTTGATTTTTCTCGAGTTCTCGTGTGTAAGAGAAAAATCTTGGGGGCATATGCTTTGTTCGGTTGCTCTTAATATAACCTTCTTTGAGTTGGGCGACACAAGCAACATTGTCTTCAAAAAATTTTGTTGGCTCTTTATTTATGACTATTCTGTTTGCTTCTTGTATGTGTTGAGTCATGGATCTGAGTCGCATTCTCTACATGCTTTATGGAGTGCAATTTTTTCTGCATAATTTGAGGAAGTAGCAACTAGAGTCTACTTTTGGGAACGTCAAGAAATTGCAGTGTCTCCAATTGTAAAAACATATTTGGTTTGCGATCGGGCTTTATGTGGGTCTGATAAATAGTCAACAACTGCAAAACCAACTAAATCGACACTAGAATTTATATCATGAAATAATCCCAAGTTAGTTGTTCCCTGGAGATAACGAAATATATGTTTTATTTCATGCCAGTTTCTGCGCGTAGGTGATGAACTATAATATACAAGCATATTAGTAGCGACTGCTATATCTAGTCTAGTGCAATTCGTAAGAAACATGAGTTCACCAATGGCACTCATATAAGGTACTTCAGAACCTAAAACCTTTTGGTTATCTTTACAAGGTCATAATGGATCTTTATCGATATTAAGTGATTTATTGACCATTGAAGTACTCAAAGGAATCGCTTTATCCATATAAAAGCGTTTTAAGATCCTTTTCATATATAAAAGAAATTAAATTATAGTTCAACACTCTATTCCTCATTTTTCTCTAGGTTTTGACGATACTTTATAAACCTCTACTCACCAACACCGGCAACGCCAGAAAAGGCTGTCTTTGCTAGCATCGGGAGATCTCCGGTACTAGCTCTTGCCCTCATTTTCTCCTTCGGTTCTCTCTCTCTCTTTGTTGTTTTTCTTCTTCTTTGTGTGTCTCCGTATCTCTGGGTGGTTCTTCCTCTCCAGTAGAGTTTTGGGCTGGCGACGTCATTTTCCGATGCTATGGCCTTCGAGGACAAGGCCACCTTCGACAGTGTCATCACCTCTTTCTTCTTCCGGCGACAAGATCTGCACCTCAACCCTCTCTCCACTAGTCCCCTTTGCCGTCTAAGATCTTCATTCTTTTTCACTTCCCACCTCAAGCCTTGCTAGCGTTTGTATTTTTTCACCCTATTCTGACTACCGGATTATCTCAGCAGGAATAGATTTATCTTTGTCGGCGGTGTACCAACAAAGATCGAGGTTGGCTTTTCACAGAGACACCTCACCTCACTTACACCTCTCTAGCGATTTTTGTTGTCCAGATCCGATAACAAAAGCCCGATTTGCTGCGCTCATCCCCAGTCTCTGGTCCCCACCAGCTGTTCGATGACCGGAAACCACCGAGATCAAGCGGGTCTGTTTTCAGTCTTCAAAGCATCCCATTGAAGGATGCTCAAACGCATTTATGTCCCTTCCTCACGAGCTCTAAAGCTAAAAGGAGAGTAGAAGATCGACGAACCAAGGTTGGAGGCTCATTTTTCGGCGATGCTTCCCCTGACGGTGGCGACTACATTTTCTGCAAAAATCGTAATTTGCTTTGGCAAAGTAATGGGCATGGGCTTAGCCCATTATATATCTTTGTTGTGCTTAGCCCATTCTCTATCTCTATTGGGTTTTTCTGGATCCAAACTTATTTCAATTTATTTTCTAGACTGAATCTTCATGGATTTTTTACATGTAGGCCTTTTATTAGATTTATTTGTTGTATGGAGCTTCCAATTCTCAAATCATAATGAAATACAACTGAATTTTCATGACAAAAAAAAGATCATTTTCATATAACTCGATTGATGTACAAAAATTCTATTCCGAAGATGTTCGATCTGGAGTCTAAAACAAAATTTTGTCTGTCCAAGATCTTTCATTTCAAACTCTTTCTTGTCTCATCAATTTCCATTTGATTTTCAACTATGTTCAAGTCATCAACATATACAACAATGATCACAAAGCCAAATATAGATTTCTTAATAAATACGCAAGGGCATATCGCATTGTTGGTATATCCTTTACTCAACAAATATCCACTTAAGCGATTATACTACATGCGTCCAGATTGTTTTAATCCGTAAAGTGATCGTTGTAATTTGATTAAACATATTTCTTTAGATTTTGAGTTCAATGCTTCATGCATCTTTAATCCTTCTGGGATTATTATATATATTTCATTATCAAGTGATCCATATAGATATGATGTCACAACATCCATTAGATGCATTTCTACATTTTTAGATGCCGCTAGGCTCATCAGAAATCTGAAGGTAATTGCATCCATTACCAAAGAATATGTTTCCTTATAATCAATTCCTGGTCTTTGAGAAAAACATTGGGTAACAAGTTGGGCTTTGTACCTTGTTACCTCATTTTTCTCATTTCTTTTTCGAACAAAAACTCATTTATACCCAACAGGTTTTACATGTTCAGGCGTTATGACAATAGATCCAAAGACTTTTCTTTTATTGAGGGAGTTCAATTCAGTTGTCACGGAAATTCTCCACTTCTCCCATTCATATCATTTAAGGCATTCTAATATGGACATTGGATCTGGATCATCACATTCATTATCAAATTCTTTTAATACAGAGAATAAGAAAATTCTATCATCATCTTCTATTTTATTTATGACCAAAATATTTCTGTTTTAGGCATAGTTGGAAATCTCATGTTTTTCTTTATTTTCGTCTTCATGACTTTTCTCTGTATACTTTGGTTCTTCTTAACCATTTTTATTTATTTCTCCCAAATTCTTTTTCTTTTGGGGATTCTTATCTTTTGATCTCATTGGTCCCCCCTTTTCAACTGAACCTTAGGTTTATTTACTATATTTCCATCATTTTGTTATTCCGGAACTATAATTCTTGATGGAACATTCGTAGGGGTTTAAGGTGCCACAACGACGGTGTGTATCACGTAATGTCTTTTGGAGCTTCTTTAGTTCCTCTCCCTAACCCTGGAAATTCATCTTAATTAAAATGATAATCAGCAAAACATGCTGAAACCTATCACTAGTTTTTGATTCCAAATATTGAATTATACTTGGTGATGTATACCCAATATATACACTCAATCTCCTTTGTGGTCCCATTTTTGTTCTTTGCGATGGTGCTATAGGGACATATACCGCACATCCAAAAACACAGAGATGGGATATATATGGCTTATGGCCAGATGTTATTTTTAATGGCGAGTAATTATGATATGCACTCGGTCTTATTTGAATTAGTGCCGTAGCATGAAAAATTGCATTACCCCATATTGAAATTGGGAGTCTTATTCTCATTATTAACGGTCTAGCACTAATTTGTAGCTGTTTGATCAAAGATTCAGCCATGCCATTTTGTATGTGAACATGCGGGACTGGATGTTCAACATCTATTCCCAATAACATACATAGTCATTGAAGGGTTGTAAAGTGAATTCACCAGTGTTATCAAATCTTACTTTCTTTATTGTATAATCATGAAATTGTGCTCTCAACCTGATTATTTGGGCAATGAATTTTGCGAAATTCATATTTCGTGTGCTCAATAGACACACATGTGACCATCTACTAGATGCGTCAATTAATACCATAAAATATCTAAATAGCCCGCATTGTGGATGGATAGGCCCACATATATTACCATGTATTCTTTCAAAAAATACCGGAGATTCATTCACAACTTTGGCTGGTGATGACTGAGTTATTAGTTTTCCAAGAGAACAAGCATTACACAGAACTTCTTTCGATTGGAAAATTTTTGGTATTTTAGCGAATAGTCATTTGTATTTTCCAGAATCATTCGCATCATGACTGAACCAGGGTGCCCTAAACATTCATGCCAGATTTTGAATGTAAATGTAAATATGATTCAGTCATATTTATTTTTGTGAGATATATTCCAAAAGATAAAGCTGCAGCTGTTCCAATATACATTTCCTTTCCGAATTGACTAATATAATGCAAAGATATTCAACACCAATTTTATTCATCGTTTCTATGTGATATTCATTTCTGTAAATATCTTTGAAAACTCAACAAATTTCTACAGGATTTGGGGGAATATAATGCATTATTTATCTCAAATTTTGTTCCCCTTGGCATTGAAAAACAAGATTTTCTGGAGCCTATAATATTTTTTGCATCACCAGATATAGTATTCACGCTTTTGGCGGAATTATTTATTTTAAGGGAAGAAAAATAATTTTTATTCATTGTGTGCATTGTACCATTATCTACTACACATATATCTCCATCCTTGTTTTCGAATTTCCACATTTTCTTATTTGAAAATATTTATAAAGGATGTGTTAATATAATACAACAAACTTAATTTATATTACAACAAAAATATTTTACAAAACCTATTTTACAAACAAATACAAGACAAAAACAATATTTGATTTTTTCTTCTTACGCAAACATAACTAATCATACATCATGTCATACTTTCTTCTTCAGGAAGATTTTATTCTTTTTGACTTTCGTTGATATCTATAGCATCGACAATGAAATCGGCTACGTCGAGATATGTATCATCATATATACCATCAAAAGAAGGCTTGACTTCATGGCTAAAAGAAGGTCCAGCTTCATTATCAAAGAAAAGTCCGGCATTGCCATCAAATTTCCCTTTTTTTTGTCTTTTTTCTTTTTTTGACTCTTGGTGTAGATCGACAAAAAACTTTGGCGTACGATAGGTACGCGACCAATGCATGTTCATGCCACATCTATAGCAATTTTCCTCATGTTTCCTTTTTCCAACTTCTTTTCCTTTTGACATTTTATTATTTCTTTCATTGTTGAAAATCATTAGGACGAGACTTTCTTCCTTGTCCACGTCTATATCCACGTCGATATCCTCCTTGTCCACGACCACAATAATTACCTCTGCTGTGTCCATGCCCATAATTATTATAATTTGTTGATGTAACATTCGCTTCTCGGAATGATGCTGATCAAGTAGGACGGGACTGATGGTTTAGCGTTACAAGTTCATTAGTTTTTTCTACTACGAGAAGAACTTATATTAATTTTGAATACTTTGTATATCCATTAGGCCACTATTGTTGCAAAACTACTTTTTTTTTACAAGACTACATTTCTCGATGAAATGTTTGGAGAGTTTTTTCGATCACATCATAATCACTTATCTTCTCTCCACATAACATTATTCTGGAAGTAATTATGAACCGCGCAGAATTATATTCACTTACACTTTTGTAATCCTCGAACCGGAGGTTCAACCACTCATGTTTTTGCTTTCGGTAAGATCACATATTTCTGGTGGTCAAACATATCTTTGAGTGATTGTCAAAGATCTGCAAGATTTTCTTTTGTTATATACTCATCTTTTAAACCATCATAGATATGGTGGACCAAAAATATCATTGCATGAGCCTTTTCCTCTTCTGAAGTCTTTTTCGACTTATCGATTGTATCAATGAGCTTTTTTCGTTTTAAGTGTAACCTTGCTGTAACTGCCCATCTCATATCATTATTTCCAGATATATCCAGGGCAGTGCTCTCGAATCTAGCTAAATTTGACATAGTTACTACATAGTAATCATGAATTTTATTATTTAATTTCAAATATTCAACATAATATTATTAAAACACAACATAACAACATACTCCATCCGTTTCAAATTATAAGATGTTCTACCAAAAATACAAATATTAAGAAACTCATTTAAACACATAAAAATGAAATATTTAGGCGATTACAAAGAGATATAAAGCACAAATAAGCAAACCAATATTCACCCAAAATTCTGCGGGGGTATATTCACAAACAAAAACCTCGTAAATTGCAGAGAGAATTATACCAAAGCAAAAAAATTAGAATCTAAAACATTTTCTTACAACAAAAAATTAAACTGATTTTCTTAGAGAGAAAAATTTTGAGGTGAAGAATTTTTTTTTTTTTTGAGTGAAAAGTTGAGAGAAAAAATAGCTTAATTATAGATGAAAAGGTTTGTATGTAGCCGTTGGGAATAATGTTAAGAACCGTTAGAAAAAAATTAATATATATATATATGTATTTTTTTCATAACCATTAGAAAATATAACCAATAATAATTTATCAAAATTAATATTTACCAATAATAACATGATTATGATATTAATTTCAATATTAAAATAACAATAATTTAAGAAAATATATTATTTGTCTTCTGGACAATCAGTTTATACTTGTTCTTCTGGAACAAATTTATTTTATATTTGTTCTTATGGAACAAATTTATTTATTTATTTTATTTTACAACATTGTTTAAATGTCTTCCGGATATTTTAAATTTTTTTGTTCTCCTGAAACATTTTGTAAATGTCTTCTGGATATTTTTAATTTTTATCGTTCTTCTGGAACGTTCTTTAAATGTCTTCTGGACATAAATAAATTAGTTGAAAGCAAATCGCCCATACGACATTTTGGTCATTATAACAGCATATAATTTCAAATATATAGTATATATATATATATATATGGGAGCACTTCGTGCTATAATGTGTTATAAAATATATCTAAATACAGTATTTATTATTATAACTATTAGTTTGTATAATAAGTGGAAACAACAAAAGTAAAAAGTAAAAGGACAAAATAGGGGATGAGATAATTAGTAGAGGTAGTAGAGGAAAACGTGAGAAAAGAATGGCAATAATTTTTAGTCACCTATGAGTTGTGTTAAGATGATATATTTTTACAATAAATAATTAAAATTCTAACAATTTGTTCATTAGCCGAACTATTTTTTTTATGTGACCCATAGAAATGTTTTGCGGTTTAATTCAACTCTACCCAAAAACTTTATGATTGCTACACAAACGTTCTTTAACTAAATCATACGAGAACAAGATATGTTCATGACATTGTATCAAATTCAATGGTTTGAGTGATGAGGATTACAGTCAGAGAGGAGACCGTACATCTTCCGGATCATAAGGACAGAACACAAAGCTGTGAGCTGTACGGTTTTAAAATACTAATTAAACCGATCGATAAGTCAATTCGGTTATCATTAATGTGTATAAGTCAGTCAATAATTAGCGCCTACCATAAATTTTATAAGACCACGATAAGCATCAACTACTTTCTTTGGTGAATACTTCCCACGTTCATTGTTACCTGAATATTGCCGTTATTCGGACAAGACGACTATATTATTAAGTTATTAACTCACAAGTTTCTGAAAATTTAGAAAAAGAATTATTCACGATGAAATAAAGAGAGTAAATCTTTTTCTGACCCACAACTTTTGACTAATAAATTGACAACGTTTACTTTTGAATTGAGCCACTTGAAGTCTACACTATACACTAGTGATTGCTCAATCCAAAAAACACGTTTGTACGCAATTTTCTTTTGCTTTGATAAAGAGTTTCCTTTAAATGCACACAAGTTAAACCAATTGTAAATGCCATTTTTTGTATAAATGTTGAGTTTGGTATACCATATTTAAATTTTGATAGCCGGTTACAAAGATCAACCGATAACGAAAAAATTAACTACAGAAATTACAAATCACATCACCAACAATCTACAAAACCAAATCTTTTACAAAAAATAAAACAATCTACAAAATCAACAAAATATACTAAAAAACGAAAGAAAACAATAACAAGACAAGACAATCGAACCTTGTTTAGTTATTAAAACTCTTGCCAATCTTTTTAGAACAAGATTATATATATATATATATATATATTATAGTTATATAGAAGAGCATTATTTGCTTTAAAAAAAAGGAAGTTTAGAGAAGAAGATAAGCTCAAAGAAGATTCTAATTAGATTTAGTA